>PXOD01000816.1:0-14185 GCA_003012165.1 Paramyrothecium roridum
CAATACGGGCATTTTTGGGGGGCTTTCATTGATCACGTCGTGCCTATGGTTGTTACGTCGAGTCAGGGTTTGTAGCTTTCCGTGATCGTCCGAGCTTGAAACGTTCCAGCGGTCCGTTTGGGGAGAGGGGGCCTTTATTTTATTTTTTTTTATTATTATTTAATTTTTTATTTATACGGGCTTGGCCGGGTGCGGCGCTTGGCTTCCCGGACGCAAACGTGTTGCCCTGCCGCGACGTAGGCAAAAGGCAATAAATAAGGCAGAAAGTTTGGAGCTGAGACAAGATCAACCAGGGCCGACTCAGGTGCTGAGGTCGGATTCCGGGACCGACCCGAGGCCAAGAGTGACCTGACCGGACCGGCTTGGGTGCCTATTGGTTGGTTTTTAAACTATGCCGCTGTCAATTACACTTTGTGTGTCTTTTTGGGGCTATGGTGATGGCATAGGAAGCACGCGACATGCCACAGGCACGTAGATGGTCCCTCGGCTTTGGCTTCCTAAGCCGACAAATAGCCCCCGTCTCTGGCCTTCATCTCGTCGTAAGCTGTAGGTACCTCCGGTTGAGCAGTTTCGCACGAAACCGCATCTCTGCACCTGATCGTGAGCCGAAGTGCTGCCTCCCGCAATGCATTTCTGACGACTTTGTTGCCGTCATCTCATTCCTGCATTAGCGTGAGCATTTGCAGGCGGCGCTGACGTAGCATTCACCCCGTGGTGGCCTGGCGTGGAACGCGGGTGGTGGACATGGGGATGGGGAGCTTGCCCGCTCGAGGCAGCTCCGCTCTCCGGGCGCCTCCGCTACGTGCCCGGCGTGGTCCGCATGGACATGGCCAGCCTCCGGCGGACCTTCTCATTCGCTCCGAATTCCGAACTGTGATTATCTCGCAAAGAAAGTTGGTTGGGCTTGCATATCTAGTAAGATCAAATGAGAGACTGCTTGGGTATCAAATTAGGTCATCTCTCTAGAGTAAGCATTCTATCTGCGCCGTTGAGCATGCCCTGAACGCCTAGTCTCATACCATTACCACCGATCCCGAAAGCTGGCAACCTCATTCGGTCTGTCGCTCAAGCTGTAAAGAAGAAAAGGAGAAAAAGAGAAAACACCTCTAAAAGTGCCTTGCACAAAAATTCAATCTCGGCTCACAACATCCTGAATAATCGAAACACATTCGCTTGGGTCCTCGAATACGTGCCATGCCTCCCTTGGAATATCCTTGAATGCGCGCTCAAATCGCTCTGGCTCGTTCTTCTCTTCGATTCCAACGGCAGCCACGTCGGTGG
Organism: Paramyrothecium roridum; assembly: GCA_003012165.1. Taxonomy (NCBI): domain Eukaryota; kingdom Fungi; phylum Ascomycota; class Sordariomycetes; order Hypocreales; family Stachybotryaceae; genus Paramyrothecium; species Paramyrothecium roridum. The sequence continues at coordinate 1,282 of PXOD01000816.1, forward strand.
CCTTACGAATAAGGATCATCTTGATCCAACCAGGCACTGCCCGGTAGCTGTTTGCCGTCATTAGTTGATGAAAACAATGTCTTAGATGCCAGGACTTACATTTCGCCATAAGCCTCCGGGTCTGATTGGGTAGAATCGCCAATCACAATCATCTTCCTCTTTGGCAGCCACGAGTTGATCTTCTTCATCCGATCGGCCTTGTACTCTTCCGTACCCATAGTCAACGCTGATAGCAAGCCGGCAATGGTTCTCCAGCTCTGGTCTCTGAGGATGAGAGTACCCGGTGGAAAGTATTCGTCTCGGAACTCCCTAAGGAAGGGGTAAAGGTTGTATGGCGAGGCTGATAGATAGAACCATGGTGTGTCCTCGGGCAGAAAAGACTTGATCTCGGCGTACAGCTCTGGCATGCCAGGGATAGGTGTCGCTGGATTGACAAACGTTTCGCGTAAGATCCCGAGAGGGTCGCTGGTCAAAGTGACCTTTATTGTGTCGTCGATATCTGTCAACATATCAGTCTAGTTCAAGAGGCATACTCCTATCATCATCGATCTGGAAACGTACCAGAAATGATACCCCAGCCCTCGGGGCCAGCGTAGTGCATCTGCATGTCCAGAATGCCCTGTGCGCCTGAGGGGACTATGGCCTCGACAGTTTTGATCGAGCCACTCTCGCTGCCACGAGTCTTGAGAAGGTTGTTCGATAGCCCGTTGATACCTGTTGGGCCAAGCTTGATTTCGCCGCCAAGATGGTTCACCCTCAGCTTTGTGAACGACTGAAGGTCCCACAAGAAAGGCATCAATCTCTCCTCAATGGTGGCGCGTTCGGCGGCGTCGTCGGCCAGCCCGATGGTTCTGGCGATGCTCGTCACCATGTCGACGACGCTGCACTTGGCATCCTGCTCGAAGACGGCGGCGACAAATTCGGCCTTCCAGGGACCACGAGGGGAGGATTTGAAAGCTGTGTTATCGAAAAGCCAAACGATGTCCTTGTTGGAGACATTTCTGCTGAAAGGGAGGAGGCTACTGATGCGGTTGAAGAGGCCGCCAGCGCCGGGCTTCGACAGTGGCAGCGAGGTTGGCGACGGCCTCGGCTCCGGCAGGCCAGCCTCGATCTCGTCGAACTTTCGCTCTTTTCTGGTGCGTAGCTGCATTTCACCGGCATACGTGGATTGCTTTGCGTTGGAACTCTTCATCTTGACAGATTCGGGCCGGGTCGCCGGTCCTCGCTATATAAAGGAGAGCTCGATCAAGTTGCACCCTGGGCGACGAAGTGACTCAGGACAATGATGGCAAGCGCGCGTGCTCGTCAGTCGCGCAGGCAGAACTGTCAGGCGGATAGGGGCGAGACGTCTCGTGTGAAGGAAAGGCTTGGTAGAATGACTGTGCGCGGCGTCACGGAGGCGAGCTCAGTTGCGTGGATGCACAGGCGCAGTCCTGGGATGGACCACTGTGTTATACCTCAAAAGCAGGCGCATGTCAAGCCGCGTGGCTCGTGACCACCCGTTTACTCTGTTGGCAAGGAATGGGTTCTTGGTTGATTTATTGCTACTACTCCTGCACGATGACGCTAAGCAGCGCATCGTTCCTGCGGAGCGTCTGTTTACACACATTTCCTGGTACAGGCCTTGGCAGGGTTGATTATTTCCCGGGCTGTGAGAACACTGGCATTTTGGACGTAGAGAACTGGTCTCGTAATCTAGCCCATCTTGTGAAAAGCCAGGTAGAAATATAGAAACTCATCTCTTCTTTCGGTAGTCTCGACAGGCAGCCGTGGCGATCAAGTCTGTTAAATCCAGATAAAGTCTTGTGGCGCTGCGGCAACACCTGACCTTTTGGGTCACCGGCATGACAAGATCGTCACGCCTGCAGGGAACTGGAGCAGGGACCGGGGTCTGCGCACCAGCCACATGCATCCATTAGTGTAATTCCCCGCGTTCAATTGCCGGAGGTTGGGATCTGGTATTCGGTAGTAGGGTCTGTCTAAAGCTTCACAGCATGGTGCTGTACTCCTGGTCCAGTGATTAAGCGAGGAGTTGTAAAAGACAGCGTCTCCGACCTAATGTTCTTGGTGAATCAAATCCCGATAAAAGGCACAATCTCCTAGTCTCGAAAATGCGCCACTGAGCCGGTGACGACAACTCATTAATGAGCTCACGGAGCCCTTCTGATTTTCTTCTGCTTGTGGCAAGCACCCCCTTGAAGCAAGCCAAATATAAGAGACATTGCCGGCCCAGGTCCACAGACTACTTTTCGCCAGCTACCCGCGCGCCCGGTAGGGCAGAAAGCGGGATTGCCTTACGGAAGGGTCGGGACCCACTCCGTCTCAGTCCCGTTCCCGAGTCTTACTGTCAGGTCGTCACATCATAGATTCATCCTTGCAGTCGGCCAAGACCAACATAGAAGTGGAGCATCAAATACCATGGCTAGCAACGAAGATATCGAGCCTGGGGCGGACGGTAGACTGATGAGCTCGATCTGCGTGACAAATCGTGCAAACATGACGACACTATGGTGATGAGCACGCCGCGTCTGGATTACATCTCGAGCAGTTTTTGATGGCTAGGACGTTGACTCCCCAGTATCTATTCTAATGCTGAGTTGTGGGAACACTCGACGCGATTGCCGAACTTCAGAAAGTGTCCATAATAACCGTGTTTGTTACCACCAGCTTTACCACAATTGGCCATTGTTCATGAACACACACACACACACACATTCACTGTGGTCGCCATGTCTACTCACTCCGTACCAAAGACGATGAAGGCTGCTCGCCTGACTGAGGTGAGTGTCTAAGCACCTCCGCAGCCGAATCCTACCCATTGACTATTTTTATAAGTTCAACCAAAATTATGAGCTTCAAGATGTCCCTGTCCCTGAAATTGGCGATGATGACTTGTTACTGAAGATTGAGGCGGCGGGCTTCTGCCACACGGATTATCAAGTGTTCCAAGGCGTGTACCAGTCCAAGCTGCCAATGGTGCCATCACATGAGCCCGCTGGCACCATTGTGGCCGTGGGAAGGAATGCCGCCGCCAAGAATTGGAAGGTCGGCCAGCGAGTTGGCGCATTGAACGTGGAGCATGCCTGTGGTCGCTGCGGCGGCTGCAGGACATATCGCGAGACAAAGCCCTACGATCAGCCTGATGTACGCTTCTGTGAGAAGAAGGACATGGCCGGAATCATGAACGATGGTGGTTTTGCGGAATACATGGTGGCAGATGCGAACACGTCAACCCTGCTCCCGGACAATGTTTCCTTCGAACAAGCAGCGCCATTGATGTGTGCAGGGGTACGCAAGCCCGTATTTCTCTTCTTGCGTGTTCAATACTAAGTCGCAACTACAGGCTACCGTCTGGACTGCCATCGCGGCCGTAAAGTTGGATCATTCGAAGAAAGAGCCAGTGGCTGTCATTGGCATCGGTGGCCTAGGGCAGCTTGGCATTCAGTTTTTCAAGGCGCTCGGCCACCCAACCGTGGCTATCGACAACCGACCAGAGGGTCTGGACCTCGCCAAGGGCATAGAGCCTGAGAATTTGAGACCCGACCTCGTTGTCGACTACAATGCCAAAGATGCCGTGCAAACCGTGACTAAATTTGGAGGCGAAGCCGGCGGCGTGGCGGCAGCCATTGTCTGCACCGATAATGTCGAGGCCAACGAGTGGAGCCTTAAGGTCATTCGACCTCAAGGCACCTGCATCGCCATCGGATTGCCGGTGGATGGATTTCACTACCAGTCCTTTGACCTGGTATTCAAGGAACTGACAGTTCGCGGAAGCTTGGTGGCCAACAAGGGCTTGGTGGACGACATGATGGCGCTAGTTGCAGAGCACGGTGTCCGGTCACACATCGCCACCGTCAAGTTTGAGGATGTCCCGAAACTTCCCGAGCTATATATGGACAAACATCTCAAAGGCCGGCTCGTTCTGAGCATGAGTTCATAGCATACTGTTAGCTCCACGGATGTGTCATGATGGAATGCGTTAGTACGGGAGAAGCGGGAGTTGTTGAGTGCAGAAAAAGTCCACATCGCAAAGTCCAAAGGCAGGAAAGGCAGGGGTTTCTTGTCCTTATGCGCAAAGGTAGCTTTTGGCCGGAAGTTCCTCTCGTGTCTAAACCACATGGTGGTTAGTTTCCAAGTGTAAAGATGAGGGTGAGATTTTGAAAACATTACAGTAAACAATTTGCAATCACTGATCTCTCAGTTCAAATTCAGTCACGCAAGCACAATGGCTAGAATTTGTTTATTTAGTGATCGCATAGTCGCGATTCCTCTTGGTTGAATGGTGGCCTGGCTTCTGGCTGTAGCAAAACCAAGCTCAACTACAATAAATAAATCTGTCTTTTATAGGCCGATGGAAGTGATTAGATCGCCTCCATGGCCCATTCAACCTCGATACTATTGAAACGATGGGATGTTCCAATTGGATTGGCATACTCTAACCCTTCAGAAGCAGCCTTGAGGTGCGGCTCGGCTTGACTGTCTGCTCCTGTGCAAGATCAACATACACCTACTTATGCAAGTCGCCAGCAATTGAAAATCGCCAACGTTTGTTCAGAGGAAGAATCAACCAATGGTCCAATGAGTTTCTCACGTTCGTTGTTTGCTTTCGGACGTTCCTGAATAAGTAGCAGCAAATAGTGGATGAGCAAAGTGGCTTGGCATGTGCCTTGGTTTTTTTCCTGGCCCTCCTCCGATAGCGGATAGCGCATGTATCATTCTCTCTCGGTCAACGACCTAAACCTCCACCTCAAACCACAAACAATTACTGCATCTGCCTCGCCGCCAATTGTCTCTCCACAACCACCCGCCGCTGGGCCAATTGCGAAGTGCTGCCCGCTACCGCTATGATCTTCAGGGCCGGCGCCCGCCTGGCTGCTGCCCGGGTTCTCTCGCGCGCCCCCGTAGCGACCTCGACTCGATGCCTCAACCGGGCCCTCTCGACCACCCACGCTCTTCCTGCCGCTTCCTCGCCGACCAGAGATAGGACCCGCGAGATTGTGGCTCAGGCTGTGAGCAGCATTGGCAGCAAGCGCGAGGCAAGGGCGTATCTCTCGCTCTTCAAGACTGCTTCCTCCCCGTTTGCGGTGATCAAAGTCGGCGGTGCCATTCTTCGGGAACACCTGGACGAGCTTTGCAGGAGCATTCTATTCCTCTACGAACTCGGCCTATACCCAATCATTGTTCACGGAGGCGGCCCCCAGCTTAACCAGCTGTTGGAGGATGCGGGGGTGGAACCTCAATTCGAAGAGGGAATCCGAGTAACCGACGAGAAAACCCTCGGTATCGCGCGGAAGCTCTTTTTGGAAGAGAACCTACGACTCATCGAGCGCCTGGATTCCCTCGGCGTCGCGACACGCTCTATCCAGGGGGCTTTTGGAGCAACCTACCTCGACAAAGAGAAGTGGCAGTACGTCGGTAAGATTACCGAGGTTAGGAAGCAAGCCATCGAGAGCAGTTTGGCAGCCGGATACGTGCCTGTCCTCACTTCACTAGCTGAAGCAGACAACGGTCACTTCCTGAACGTCAATGCAGATGTTGCGGCTGCTGAGCTTTCCCGTGCTTTTGAGCCCTTGAAAGTTATTTATCTATCCGAAAAGGGAGGCCTCTTTGATGGCGAGGGCGCGAAGATCTCGCAGATCAACCTGGACCAAGAGTTCAAGTACCTCATGTCCCAAGCTTGGTGCCGCTATGGCACCCGGCTGAAGATCAAGGAAATCAAGGAGCTTCTCGACGATCTTCCTCGCAGCTCTAGCGTGGCTATCATCCACCCCAGCGACCTCCAGAAGGAGCTTTTCACCGATTCTGGTGCCGGTACACTAGTTCGCCGCGGAAGCTCGTTGAAGAAGGCCACCTCAATCGACGAACTCGATGTTGAGAAGCTGAAGGCTGCCTTGGTGGCCAACTACACAGCCCTTGACGCCGAAGCCACAATTGAGCGATTTGTGGATGGGCTCCGGGAGACAAAGTTTACTGCCTACTATGACGATAACATGCAGTGTGTGGCTATCATCTTGCCCGAGGGCACAGACCGAGGTCTGGCCACACTTGCCACGTTGGCCACCACCAAGTCTAGCTGGCTCAACAACACCGTGGAGAACATCTTTGCTGCCATTAAGAAGGACCACCCTGCCCTGGTTTGGACTGTCGGTGAGGAGGATGAGAACTTGACCTGGTTCTACGAGAAGGCTGAGGGCAGCTTCCGCAAGAACGGCAGTGTCCTCTTCTACAATGGCTGTGACTTGCGTTCCGAGGCTCTTGTCCCTGTCTACGAGGACTTCGTGTCCAATGGACCGGCCACGCTCAGCGATACCAACCTTGAAAAGCGCATTCGCGAGGCTGCTCAGACTGCTCGCACCGCTTAATGCCTAGGCGTCCATGCTTAGTCTATTTCGACCCGCTTGTATGATGGGGAGCTGCGTGGCAGCGCTCCTAGCACCAATACCAACCCTTCTAGGGACGGGGGGATGCGTCCAACAAGCTTTTATGCGCAGGGCGGCATCGCCAGATCTCAGCAGCTGTTGCCGAGACCTTGGAAAGACTTACATCTCGATCTTCGTGTGGGTCCTGGATATATCCCTTTTTCAGCCATTGGTAGCCGAAATCTTTGTGGCTATAAAAGAGTACAACCACCTATGAAGAGTTTACAGTTAGAATTTATCTACAGTCGATATCAAGTCTCTTTGGAAATACTGAACCTGCTTTGACATGACAGCACCGATTAGTGTGAAGTTAGAGAGAGATCCTGGGATTGCGGTAGCTGTGAAACGCTTCCTGGTTACCGTTTTCAGCATCAGTAGACACAGTAGGAAGCTGTTGTTTCCTTGGCTTCTTGCATTTGTCAATGCTCTTCTGCTTCGCTCTATTCACAATTTTCAGATGGAGTTTGCATCTCGCGACGCCATAAATAATCATAGGACTACTGAAAACGGCGAAATTTATTGCCAGACGGACCCAGGCTCTCTGACGTAGCTTCCTTAACTTACATTGTAATTCGGGCGAAGTTGTTCCACTAGCAGAAGCTGGTATATGATTCCTGTAAACCGGGTTCTGCTTGCTCAAATCGGACGTGGATCAAACCAAGCGCGGGATGGCTGAAGAATATGTCGAAGCTTTGGCCAATGAACCTGGACAGACTGAAACACGAATCAATTGCGTCGACTCCTGGAACAAGCATGTGGAACACGGCAATTCAATTTCTTCACCGGGCGGATGGGGTAGCGCAGACCGTTTTGTTCGCAAGGAAGACAACAAGGGAATGAATGGTAAACGAGGCAAGTTGCAAGTCAAAGAGGACAGAACAAATGAAGGAAAAAATGCCTTCGCCACATTGGATGATCTGCATGTCGGATTCAATAAGACGACTGTAGGCGACAGAAGAAGGAGACACAAGATGGAATTGCCGTTGTCCCACTACAATTACCAAATGCAGCGCGTAACTGTGGGTCCCGTCTGGGTATCCAAGACCCTGAAAACGCCTAGTTGGGGTCGGGCCAAGTAATTGCGAATGCTGCATGCGTACAATAATGACGGAGCGCATCTCAGATCAGAAGGGCAGGTGCTCGTCCTTTTGCCCCCCTGGCGCGAAGCTTGGTGTGTCTCAGAAAGGGATGCGGTAGAGTATTGGTGGAGATCCTGTCGAATGCCCAGGGCGTGGGCGAGGGCGAAGTCGAAGTCGAAAGTGGTAATCGTAATTAGTGGACGCTGGACGCTGGACGCTGGAGACACGGACGTGGGTCCCGTCCATGTGGAAGGTACCGACGGGCCTGCACCGCACTGTTGTAGACGTCTGAGCTGCGAAATCTTTGGGCTCCGTCTCAATTCATGCATGCAGCTCGCGAAGTAGCCATCCTTATCATACACTTCATCACTTTGGCTTCTTGTCGCTCGTTCCCTTGACTCGCATCGACCGCACGGCATATATTTATTGCAGATTGTAGCCTGCCCGTGAGTTGCGTCCGCGTCGCTCAATACCAGCGCCTGGTCCCCTCGCCTACAACTACAATGCGTCACCTCGCGAGCCTCGAGGCATGATCGCGCGTCAAGACTGCCTTCCCAGCAACGCCAACGCTCCAAGGAGCTTGCCACCCGACCGTGACCCGCACCAGCGAGGTCAGCCGCTCTACAATCGATCAGCATGCTCTCCCACTTGCGGTTCCACCGGCGGGGACATTCGAATCCCTCGTCGCCGTACCCGGATCAACCACCCAGTCCCTCGTTCAGCGGTGGTCAACTTTCCCCCTGCGTAAACGACAATCTATCGCCTCACGATGGACGCCCTCCCTCTCCTGGCTCGTCGTCCACCATGCCGCCGAGCTTACCTCCCATCACACGGGTTACCTCTGCAGACCCAGATCTGTCAAGTAGCCGCCAGAACGATTTCAACACCACCCCGCATCTAGAAGCTCGATCGCCTCAGCCGCTGCGGTCTCCGTACAACAACGAATCCGGATTCATTGGCGGCGTTGCCTTGCGAAACTATCGGAGGGACCTTGAAGCGCAGGCAGCTGGCCGGTACCAATCCATAGATTCCGTGTCTGGCGTGCCCAATGACGGGAAACAACCTCATCATCAACCTCGCCCGGTGCTGAGTCCGATAGATACTGCCACTAGTCCAGCTGGCCACTATGTGAAGCCAGCTTCCTTCTCAACGTCGACAAAGGTCCAAGGGCCGGGCGCCCCTGCCATCGGTCGCCGTCCGGTAGGGACACGCCTTACCACCGAACCGGCGTCCCTCTCGGTGCATCCCAGCACGTCGGAGCCTCCCAAAGGCAAGAAAAGCCTTCCGTTCCTCAAGAACCCTATGTCCGGTCTTTTGATGCGGCGGAAGAACAATCAGAATGTTCCGGACCTGCTGCCATTGCCTCTGAGGACTGGTGGGGAGGAGCCTACGTACGACCCCCGTATCCGTGGCACCCGCGTCCACGACTTCAGCGCCCCCCGACGCAAGAACATTCCGCAAAGCGAATCAAGCTTGAGTATCCTGTCGGCCAAGTCTGACCAGCCCAGCGCAAAGGACAGCCACTTCAGCCCGTTGAGCGATGGCCGTGAAGGCGCGCCGCCTGCCGATTCCCCACGCCTTACCAGTAGCATTTCAGATCCTAACCGTGGCGGTGCTACAATCAAAAGCCCGAGTCCCATATCACAGTCTACAAGCATGCCGCTGCAACAAGCCGACACACTGGGGACAGAGTCGAGTTCAGAAGATGCCCCTCCTGTGCCGCCCAAGGATGACACACCATCCTCCTCGATGAACAGTTCCCGGCGCTCCCAAGCCTATAGCCGGGATTTTTCGGCCATTCCAAGGACGAATGCCTCTGTACGGACCACACTTTCGAAAAAGATCTCACTTTCGGAAGCCTCCAACAGGGATACGATATCCTCCTTGCCCAGGCATATGAAGAGCACATCATCAAGGTTTAGTTTCGACATGATCGGGGCAGCCAAAGCGGAGAAATTACTCGAGGAGCGGCATCGGCAACGCTACGTTGAGAAGAACATGGAGGAAGAAAATAATGGCCCAAGGGACTCACGCTTCGATGATTTTGATGAGGACGCCTTTGATTACGATGCCATGATGGACGATGATGGCTTTGAGGAGAGGATTCCGGGAGTCAATGCGGATTATGATGACGATGCTGGCTTTGAAGAGGAAATTCCAATGGTCAACACGGACTACGATGAGGACGATTACCTTGTGGACGAGGATGACCCAAACAATGACCAGGAGAATTTTGCTGGCTTTGTATTTTCTCGATCTAATCCTTCGTCATCCCTGGCCAGCCCACAGAGCGCCGGCATGATGATAACACCTAGGGATGCTGAGGGAAGGGTTATTGGGTTCGCCGTAACGCAGCATTCGCCGCATAATGCCACCTTGCCTATCTCGCCGCATCAACCGTCGCCCTTGTTCCAGGCATCTAATGCTGAGAGCTCTGGACTAGGGATCCAGGGCATGGATTTCCCAGCGACTTCTGTGGCCGAGGTTGTGGCACCAGGCCTAGTTGCTGACTTGCCTCCCGGGGCATCTCAAGGTCATCCTGGAGATGACCTTTACTTTGACAACGGCATGGTTGGCTTCGAAGACGAATTTGCCGAAGACCTTGCCGCCAGTCCGGAATGGGATACTGCGCCGTTCGATGAGTCCATCTTTGACAACATTGATACGGACAAATATGGACGTCCCATCCCCGGCGCCTTTGCCCAGGCACAGTCACTTCGACAGGCTGCGCTCCAAACCGACATAAAAAGAGAATCCGACATTGCCTCCCAACTCTCGGCGCATTCTGCTGCCCACTCGACAGCGCATACTTCGCTCAGCGCAGATTTCCAAAAGTCGAGAGAAGATGGTCGAGGCAGCGTTGGCTCTGTGTCGTCGGCTGCTGAGGTGGTTCCACCCGACGTGACTGGAACCCAGAATCATTCGGTCGCAGTCTATCAGGCTGCGCTGGCAGCGGCAGCTTACGAGGCTGCTGCCTCTGGCAAATTTCAGCGGCAGGCGTCACCACCGCGGGACGACAGCATCACATTGAGTGACCAAATGTCCAACAGGTCTCCGGTACAAGAGGATGATTTCGTCGTGGAAAGCGTTGAAGAGAATTATCTTGACACACATTCCTACGAGGCGCTAGATGATTACGAACTTGACGATGATGCTATTATAGCAGAGGCGAATGCTAGTGCATTGGCTAACGACTCCGACGGATGGTATGGGCAGGAATTCGGGTTCTACGCCAAGCCGACCAACCAGCAGCATGGTTCACACAATGGGAGCTCGTCAACAGCTTACGAGTACTCCAATGGTGGTTTCTTCGGGCCTAAGGGTCTACCGAACCTTGCCCGTACCATGAGTGGCCGCTTGGTATCCAGGGAACCTAACCTTACGCCCATTACTGAAAGATCAGAATATTCTAACCGCAACTCCATCATGAGCAGCTTGGGTATGCCGGGATTTGGGCCAGGCACGCCCATCCAGAGTCCGGGATTGGCACAATTGGCCATGATGGCGGAGCGTGGCGATGACCAAATGTCCTTGTCGGCCCTGATGCGGTTACGCTCCAAGGCTTGGGGTGGCTCGCAGGCTAGTCTCTCTTCCAGCAGAGAGGGGTCTCCTCGTTCCGAATACTCGCCCTGGGGTGCTAATGGCGCCCCAAATGTTGCGCCTGTTGGTGGCCATGCCCGGAAGAACTCGGTCTTCTCGACCATGAGTCGTGATTCAGAAGCTGGCAGCATTTCCGGAAGCCCGACGCTGACAATGGGCATGTCGTACTTGGCCTCGCCTCCACCACCGTTGCCGAGCCACAGTGAGTTTATGATGAACTCGCGAGGGAGCCACCGCAATAGCCTGCGCAGTGAGGCTTCATACCCACCAGTTCTTGAAGTGGAGATTCCTTCGCATACTGATGTCCACGATGGCCCTTTGTCAGCGGTTTCCGAAGTCAGCTCGAGCGAGTGCACAAGTGCTTCTGCTGCAACGCGTCGACCAGGCATGGGCCATCGGCACAAAGGTTCGGCCGACAGCATCTCGTACATGAAAGAGGAGGACTGCGGGGAGACGAGGTGGGTGATGGAGAGACGGAGGACCGCGGAGACGGGCGAGGTGGAGATTTTGGAACGGGAAGTTGTTGAGGGTGGTCGGATCTAGGAGTCCAATCCAGGCTACAACAACGAACAACGAGCTCTTTCGGCGCGATGACAATGGAACGAATTCGGTGGCATGATACCCGGCTGGCGATGGCGTATATCTTGACCAGTGGGTGGAAATAATGATTGGCGTTACTGGACGGTTGGCGCGATTGAATATCTGTACATACGCCTCGGTGCTAGGCGTGGGAGCTTGCATGAAGCAATTGCATGTATCACCAACCAGCATTGAAGGGGAAAAAAATCATTAGACATCAGCTTATACAAGGACTGTCTTTTTCTTGGTCCACGAACGCAGGCTGTATTTGCAGCAGTATGGTATTTTCCTAGTCCTACTCATTGTGACAGTCAAACTACCAACGGTGCGCAGCACCCAAGACATGCACTTGACGATTCGACATCAAGATGGTAATAAGTATACCAAACGAGCTTGCCAAGTTAAGATAGGGGAATTATGCATCGAGGCTACACACGTTGGAGCTGCAGGTGATCTCTAGATGCCAGCGTAGGCAGCAGAGAAGCGGTGGCTGTTGTCCCCAAATCAACGGTACCTTAGGTTAAAGATAAGTCCCCCACGCGGACAAGCATGTCTTGTGACATTGTGCGTCTGCAGGTGCGTGACGTTGTGGGTTCTGATTTGCTCTGTAATAAAGTGCGGCCTGTAGGACTGTGACTTGGGGATGCATGCAGAAGACCTTACCAAGCCTGCCCTTGTATCGTCCATCTTTTTATTTATCATCATTGTTTTTATTTATCCTTTTTCACCAAAACTTTTACAATTATTTCCATCAAAAGTTAGGACGCTGCGCTACGAGGCCCGGCCCGGCTTGATTAAATTACAGCAAGCGGCGGCGAGGACGCGTTATGAAACACGAGGTTGTGAAACTTGGCCGAGAATAAGCGGTCTCTTTATTAATTAGAGGCAAGATTTCTACAGAGTACACAATCAACTGTCCAGGGAATGGGTGCAGCGGCGGCAGCTATTGGACGATAGATTAGATGTTTGTTGGCCACGAGCCCATGTGCCCCTCCAGCGAGTCGGCCGCCACGTTAGAGCGAGACCCGCTGGAAGGGGTCTTTTATGCATTAGTGATGGCTCCGTCCCAAGACGATGGGATGGGATGTCGAAGTTTTGTCGCATGCAGCGGGCGTCGTTCCCATGTTTTCGCAGCAAAATACTGTACAGCACCACAGCGGGGACTCGGAGACGGCCGAGGAACCCCAAAGGCAAAAAAAAAAAAAAAAAAAAAAAAAAAAAAAAAAA
>PXOD01000817.1:0-28116 GCA_003012165.1 Paramyrothecium roridum
TGTGCTGGGACAGAGACAAAGAGGTAGCGGGACAAAAAATAAATGTGGCGCCACCAAGTACCTTGCGAGGGTAAGGTTGGAAGGGGGAAGGGGGGGGGGGGGGCGTGCAGTGAGTGGAACCCCTTTTACAGTGCGCTACAGGCTACCTCACAAAGGTGTTTTGGCGAGCCGAGAGCCACTGGACGACGCACACGGTCGCTCGCCATGGCCGCACCTGAGTGGTCCAACCGGGGAGGCGTGTGCGTAGACTGTTGGCTGGGCGTTTTGTGCCTGGGACGCAACGTGAACTGTATGATGCAGCGCACTGGATGGAATACAGTGCTTGCATCCATGGTTTTGTTTGTTTTATTTTATTTTCCAAAGGTGGATCTATGGAATTTTTTCTTCAGTTTGGCACGCACCTTGCGAGGTCAAAGCTGGCATTGCACAGAAGTAATTATTCAGGGGTATGATGCTTATGACTGTCTTTGTCTTAAGCCTCGACAACGGAGTGCGACCATCAGGCCTTCTTTTGCTCACGAAAACGTAACTGCAGCACTGCAAATGACCATGAGAAATGGCGTCTTCGGCAGTCATACCGGCGCCCTTTCGCAGCAAGAACATGTTGATGACACCATAGGGGTAGCAGGCCAGTCCAGTAGTAAGTCTCCGGGCCGGGTCTCACCCAGCCCATTTCCACGTTATACCCGCGTCATCAATGCACGTCCCGATCTGGCGGAGGACTGTGGCTTTCGCACCAGTTCGAACACGGAAGCACAGAGCGAAACCCTTGAATATCAAAAACTGACAGGTACCCGTGAAAAGCTTAACAGCCGTGCCCTAAAGCCTCAGACGATCCCTAAAGTCAGTTTCTGCCTCGTTACTTCGTGAGTCTAATTGGAAACTCTTTCCGCCATGGATTCCCTTTTTTTCCTCTTCTTCAAGCGGTGTGTGTCAACCTCGTGAGATGGGCTCCAGCCCGCGGACGAGGCCGGGGTGGATACCCGGGGGGGAAGGAAATGACAAGAAAGTGACCCAGGAGAATTTCAGTCCTCCACTCTCGCAACCATGGTTTGCGGATCCCGATTCGATCCTCCCGCGAGACAAGTTTGGCTACGCCTTGCCGGTCACCAGCGTTTTCGATCTGGACGACGCAAAAGGGGGGCCGCCCCACCCGCTTGTCAAGTCCGTCGCCGAAAAAGAAAAGAAGAGAAAAAAGTCTGCCGCCTTGCCCGTATATGGACCGGCTCGGGTCAAGCCCCCAGGGGGACCCGGCGGCGGCAAGAGGCAAAAGAGAAAGAAAGAAAAGGCGAAATGCATAAAAAAGATGGAATTTGCTGGAAGGGACGGGAGGATCGGCGTAGAAGGGGTTTGGAAGCACATGCATCTTCCACGGAAGCCACCCGCTGCAAGATCGACGTCTTCGATTCTATAACGTCAATATGCCACCATCCCATTCCTCATCCCTTCCCTACGGGGCGTACACAAAACACATACCCAAACCTGTTGTCCCGGCATCGTGAAAATGGGCCGTCGGCTCAAGGCGGGTGTAAACGGGGCTCCCCATTGAAGCACAAAAAAGCCCCGGATCATGGAGTCATGGAGCCCACGACTTACACGATCCCGCCCAATTCTACGTTGACATCTCGTGAGCCAGAAAAAAAAATAGAAAGAAAAAAAGATATCCACTTTGTTTCCGTCAAGCAAGCATCAAGGTCACCTGGCCCAGCTTTTCAGTGGGGCCCCCATGCTTCTTGCAAGTTGCTTGGAGGGGGGAGAGAGAGAGAGCGCATACCACTGGAAGAAAAAAAAAAGAAAAAAAACTTTTCACAGACACACGCCCCCATCGAGATCCGTCATTGGCCAGCGCTCGCTCCCCATTGCCGCCTTGGGAAAATTTCTTTTCCTTGGCCAGAATGCGGTTTACTGACTGGTGCTGTGCGACCGGGGGCCCTGAGGAAGAGCAGCATCATTGTTAACTCGAATGGATTTCAGTGCACCAATAAGGGGCGTAGCTGGTGCTTTGCTGCTTGTTCGGAAAACCAGCGGGATTTCGGCATCTCGCTCACCCAAGGTTCCTCGTTCTTTATTTCCCTCTTCGCTTGTCCCTGAAGCAGCACGCCTCCAGCTATTTGCTTTCCCCAGGCTTTTTCTTTTTTTTCTCAATTGCACGGAACCCACAGCCCGCTTACCCGCCTTACCCCGTATTCTGGGCGCTGCGGCTGAATGCGAGCCCTTCAATTGACATGTTTTTTTTTTTTGGCGTTCGTGACTACTACTGTACTTGTTGCTGAGAAATCGTCGCTTGTCGTTGCCAGCGGTTGCGCGGCCCTTCCGACCATCGGACGCGGGGGGCCCCCAGCTCAATTGTTCGACGACACCCTCACTTACATACTGTTCACTGTAATGCACCTAAATGAGTCAACCAACCCCCTTCCCCGAAAGACGGGCATTTAGACAAGAGGAGCCGTCGTGGGTTTCCCGCGTGGTTGCGCAGATGCGAACTACCATAGTGTTCCCATTCCCCAAAATTGGCCCCCCTCGTCAATCACTGAGCTTAACATCACACCGCGCGTCACGTCATGGGCGCTCATTCTCTCGTCCATCAGCTCCCAGGTTGCGGTTCCCCCGCATTGTGCCTCTGCTGCATCTCCGCGGCAGCGACTCGGTCACGCGACCCTTTACGTATGACAAGGCAAGCCTCCTGAAACCCGGTTGGCAATTCAATTAGGTTTCTTCTGGCCCGTTTCTCTGAAGGGCCAGATCGTTCCAGTTCTGGTTGCTTGTCTGTCCATGCGTATGCAATCCGTGATCCAGCTCCGTCGAGGTCGGTGGTTCGCCGTCCGTCCCAAGCGACGGAACCCACTTCCCACTCACCGAAACCAGGCTACTGCACCTCGACTCGAACTCGACATCACAAGGCCACAGTACATAGCAATAGTGGCCAGAGGTCTCGGCGGGTTCCGACACGCCCTACAATTACAAGGCCCTCCGGCAATAACCCGAAGTGCTGCTTTTCCACTTTCCCTTACCTCACTCATCAATCGTAGTCATCGTCCTTTTTTTGCCATCAAGCAATAAATCCACAAAAATACGTAAGCATAACTGCTCGAACCCGCCGCAGTCGGCCCTTACCTAAACCACAAACTACAAGGTGTGGTTCCTGCTGCCATCCACTGCCTCGAGCACGTTTTCCCACCCGTAACCCGTTTCAGGACTGGATGGCTGGCCTGGTTGGTTCCAGCCGGCCACCGTAATCCCTGCTGCAGCGCCCCCATTGCACGACAGTACGCGAAAAAGCTGAGTTTTGCGTAACGGATTGCTGCGAGCCAACGGTACGGCTGGGTACAGTACCTGGGCGGCGCCCTAAAGAGGGTCCCTCTGACAGGCGCCCTGTGGTAACCGTGCCTCAGCCCCTTGCATTTCGTGACTCTTTTTTTTTTTTCTTCGGGATCCACTGCCAAACTTCCATCGTTCTGAGAAGGCTCTCGATGGGTCTGGCGCCCCAGGCTGGGCGATGGGTCCGGCGGCTCATGGCGGTTATGCGCGGTGATCACCGAGTCAAGCTCACACGCCCCGTCCCCGTTTTCACGACAGGGCCGTCGCCTGATCAGGTTTCCTCGCGCCATCATCGGGTGAGATTTCGAATAATCTCGACCGGCTGCTATTAGTGACTAGCGAGATGAAAATAACGACCGACGACGTTCGTCAGCACGCTCTGTACGAGGCTACCCACACCGTCCACCGTTCAGAGCGCTTCTAAGCGTGAGCCTGGTCTGCGCCCGCGTTGCCTACATGAACATACGCTAGGCTGTTGGTCCACGGACCATCGGACAACTTTCTCGGATGCCAAGTTCTCTAGGTCGCCACGGTCGAGCTTGTCAGGAGGCCGAGCCGGCTCTGCGCCTTGAACTAGCGTCATGCGGCTCCGCGTGCATTGGAACCTCTGCCGAGATGCTGGCCGGAAAGCATCGGCGCAGCCCTCCGACCCGGCGTTCCATCCCACCGTAGTGTCGCCCACTACCGGCCACCTCTCCGGCAGCCATATGCGCCAAGCACCTGCAAACCTACCTAGTTATTTCGTCCAGAACCATGTCATTTGTAACCTCATAGTTATGACTTTGAAAGAATTTAATTTATGCACGGGCTCTAAATCATAAAGCTACGGTTACGTGCAAGACAAGCTGAAACTCAAATCAAGCTACAATTGGGGCGAGCGTCAGTATGTGGCCTTTTCCGTCATAAACTTTCTCTGGCCAAGCCAAGAGCTCGGCTGCATCTACTGACAAATTTCACGAGATTGCACAATTCATGCCGTCTACCACTGGGGAGGATTTTTGTCCTCTGTCACATGTTGATGCTACCAGCCAATCTAGGAACCAGGTATATGCGTGAGAATGAGCTCATCTTCACAAGATATATAGCTTTTACGCATGTTAGTAAGGACGCAATGACTGCGTCTGCAGGTCAAAGTTATATGTTTAGTTACGCCGGGAAGCTCACGATGATGAATTCGATTGCGTTTCTTAGCTCCACACGACTTTGATGATAAACTCGAGTTTGGCATGTCCTACAGGCTCAAAAGCACTCGGAGCCCACTCCTGCATGGCCAACTTTCCTGTGAGCCCCAAGGTAGACAAACCGTGGCGGCGATGCAAGTAGCTTTACTGCTGGAAGATTCACCGGAGGCATGCAAGACCTTCAAATCTTGCAATGGCTCTTTCGCAAGTTGTCCCTTTATCCAGATCGACTGAATGTGGTACTAGAAACTTCCAGTCTTCGTAGCATGTATGCCAGTCAATTTATAGAGTGGTCACGATAACTAGTCAGCATTCGGCAACCAATCACACGCCTATCGATGAGCAACAAAAGTAGCAGACTGTCTCGTAAAGTCAGTCCGAACAAAGACTACAAATTTACCGTCTCAAGACATCCTCAACAGCAAAGCCTTCGCTTCTGAAAGAGGTAGTAGAACAATGATTTGTGCGGATATGTATATTCTTCACTGTATCTGTAATAGTAAAATAGTAAACGTTCTCAGGCGGTTCCAGGAGCTTCAAGACACTCATCCGATAAACAATGAAACACATACAGTGCTTGGCTGCCCTGTCCTCTAATTTTGTGGCCCAGGAGTCGGCAATACTACCAAGTCATCGAGGGCTGCTACAAGAGGCTATGTGAATGGTGAGACCACCCTGGGACGGGTACTTCCACCCTGGTCGCTAAACGGTTCAGACTTTGATGCAAGTTTGACTGGTCAAGTGAAGGCGGCCTCTGGGCCTTAGTTCTCTCCAACGCACATGAGCTATCTGAACTCTCTTCTGTCCGCTCGTATGCACATAACCAAGTATGCCTAAGAATTTGCACGCAACAGCCTTCGATCCACCTCAGCGCAACGGAGACAGTTACCACCCTAGGAGTATCTTAAGGCGGCCACCATTCAGCCTGCGTTGTCGTCTTTTGACAACAAAAATCTCGAGACACCTTGCTACTTTTTTGAAGGGATGTATCTGATATGAGATCGTGGCACCTTTCCTTTCAGCATAGAGTATAAACTTTCCATTGCGTCTAGGCAAGACTTGTCTCCGGTGAATCGGATATGTCTTGTCCAGAATCGATAGAGAAACATAAGACACGCTTGCCGGATCTAATAATCACTTTTAGATGGAAGCGACGGGGCCCATAGAAAGTGTTCTCATTTCTGTATCTTCTGCCTATCTGCCATTTCGGGAAAACATTCTTACTTACAGGCAGTCTATAATCCCGGTCAAAGTCGCAACGTCTTGTAACCTCCTACTAGACATGGCCTGGACAAATGAAAAGACTCTAAAGCTATGCCACAGGGAAGCTCCAGGGTACTCTCCCACGAATCCAAACAGTATACTACTGAGTAGACGGGCCAGGGGGGGTCCTACAGCTGGCCAGATTCAGCAGCGTTGCAACCTCCAGGTCAATCCCAAAAGATTTTCTAGAGGTACGATTAAAACTCTGTAGTGGCGTGTGACCATTAGTGGTCTCTAAATCCAGATTGGCTCCACTCCCGATTAAAGTATTCGCCTTCTCCAGGTCTGCAGCCTCGAGGCGCCCATTCCTTACGATAATGTGTAACGCTGTGTCCCCGTCGTTATCCTGGGCATTCAAGTCAATTCCATAATTGATGAGAAGTGTCAAAGTTGATTGGAAAGATTCGCTGCCAATGCGTCGATTCGTCGCCAGTAGATGAATCCAGTTTCTTTGGTATATATCTTTGGCCATGGGATCAACTCCCAACGCAAACAGCTGCTCGAGCAACTGAAGGTGCTTGCCATGATCGTACCATCGGCTTCCCAGTAGCCACGTGACCAATTGCTTGCCATCAGGGCCTATGCCTGTGGACTTTGCATGCTGAGCAAGCAACTGCGAGATGTCTGGATCGCATATTGCCTCACCCCTGTAGATATTTTTGAATATTCGCTGCCAGTTTGAAGTGTTGCTGCCGTACGCCTCTGGAGGTGGCGGAGGGTAAAACTCCAAAAGGAATCGAATGCTCTTGTTTGACATCCAGGTCCGGCTGGACAGTTCCTCGTATGATGATATCCATCTTTCGACTTCTATGGGCTCGTGAAGGTGTTGCCACAGAAACGAGGGAATTGCGTAACAATTCTTCTCGAGAAAGGCGGCAATCTTGGCGTCGTCCACTACAATGCCAGCCTTTATGAGAGTTAGTAGAGAGGCACAAGTCTCGTCGAATATCGGAAGGTCATCTTCGGTGTAGCCCTCTGTGAGCAGTGCCCACGGGTCGGATTGAGTTTGGGAGCCCAGATTCAAGTCAGCTTGATGACTGGAAATAAAGCATTCCATGGCTCTGAAGTTGCGTTGCCACGCCGCAGACCCAAGTGGCGTCTCGCCCGAGGCATTCTGAACGTTGACGTCGGCATTTGCGTCGATCAAAAGTCGTATATACTCCCTGACATGGTCCATCCTGTTTATGCAGCACCAATGCAGCGGAGTCTCGCCATTAGCATCAATTGCTTGGGCGTCCGCGCCAGCCGCCAGTAGTCTAGGCATTATCTCACATTCGTTGTAAACCTGGGTGGCCAGATGGAGCGCAGTAACTCCCCTGGCATTGGTTGCGTTCACATTAACATGTTGAATTTCCAAAAGTTCTGTCAAAGCCGCGATGTTCTCGCCCTTGACCGCAGCCATCAACGCTGTGTACGCCAACCTCTGAGGGTCTTTCTCTTCTTCCCACGAGACGTCGAGGCCGGCACCCTTGCGAATGATCGAGACAGCCGTCATGTCCTGGTTCCTATTCAAAGCCATTCCAAGAGGCGTGGTGACCCGTTTGAATTCGTCACCAAAGTCAAAGTCGAGATGCATTGCTAGACTCTCGACGTCGGCCCCATGGGTAATCAAGTGATTCACAAGATCCGTTAGTCCTTCCATGGCCGCAATATGTAGCGGTGTGGCCGTGCCGAGCCATTTGTCATTTTTAATCACCAGGGTCTTGTAATCAACGACTTTCTGAGCATCGTGGGCCAAGGACCTGTTGATCAGTGCAACATCGTCATGCCAAACACCCCATGCTAGTGCCTTCGCACCCCAGTGATGGTTTTCCTTCAGCGGTGGCAGTATATCTTTGATGAGTGCTCGTTCTGTGCCAGGAGAAAGTGTAAGTGGTGGGTCTTGTGCGCAGATGACATCTTTCCGATAAAGAATTTGTGTGGCTAGCTTGTGAAGAGGCTTGATCCTAGCAAGCTGGGAAAGCGAATGGAAATCTAGGTTCCACATAATCTCTAGCAAAAGCTCGTTAGGAAGCTGCTCCAGCCCTAGTAGCCTAGATCCCGATTCCTGCTGCTTCCTCTCCATAGTGGCAAGTATGATGTTTGAGTGAGACAATTTACAATCAAAGAAGATCAAGGGACGTGTGCGATCTGGGCAACCAATGGTTCTACTATCGTTACTTGCGCCGATGTCGTTCTGAGAGTTTTCTGAAGATCGTAGATACACCACTCAGCAGCATAGCATCGCGACCTAGTCTTTATTATCTGGAAACCTGTCACTGATTCAGATGTCTGCGCACAAGCTTTGCTACGTGAATCAGTCTCTCAGTTGAGTGCCCTCAATAGGGGCAAATAAGCGTTGTCAAGATTGGTCTGTGTCCGTGATTAACCGTGCGTTGTGCGGTGCAAAGTAGACACTGATGGCAGTTCTTTAGTGATTATGATGGCGTGTATCTCGGGGATTCCACCATTCAGTAGCTTCCTTGAACATCTGAATTGAAACGCGTTGTTGTTATTCAGCTTCTTCATTCATTCATGACATCTGACAACATTTTGTCTCCAGCAACCAGTGATATGTCATTTATACTTGGACCACAATTCATCAATTGAACTTTGGTTTCCACATTGGCCCATTCGATATTAGTAGATATGTGAAGTGTGAGCTAATGCATTGTTTCCAAACACCGTCTATTGTATTATCCAAGTTTCGAGATTTCTGCGCGTGATGCTGAACTCGCCTGATGGCTCCTCCCTCAGCGCGACGTGTAGAACGACGACAATCTCAAACACATTGCACAAGTTTACACATGCCTGATGTAATTCGAGTGCTAAGCTCTACCTCGTTGCCACATGGTTTAACTCTTTCTCATCATGAAGACAGATCGCAGCCGCAGCTGACAATCATCGGCCAAGGAGATATTAAACATGCGTTCCTAAATTAGGTCCCACGTCCAGATCGCGACTCCATTGGTGCTTACCAATTGTCCATGCATACTACAATTTACATTGGTTTCAAGCGATGTCATGAAGTACTCCCAGCAGCATATGTGTTATCAGACTACGGTTACGCTGGTATTTCTGGACCACTTTCCTCATTAGCGTTGGGGAGTCATTTATGAGGACTGGTATATTGTGGCCCAACCTCTTCAACTCGCCACTCCAAAACTCTTGAAGAAGGTATATGCTGCACCATGTATTTTTACTCAAATAATGATCAAGCGGGACCTGAGCCGAATACTAGCACGAGCAAATTTGCCGTGAGCGCAAGCTACGTTGCCTTAGATAGGCGACGCATTTGGCTCCGAACATGTCTGCTTTGGAGTAATTGCATGAAGTCTCGTCCAAGAAATTGAGAAATGTGTTTGCGCTTAACGTTATCTGTTGAGAACATGGAACATGTGGCTTCTTCTTCTCAAATCTCAGATAAAAGGTCATCTACACCTCATTACTTTATCTCCCTTGATGAAGAATGGCAAAGTATAAGAGGAGAAGAGCTAGGGTTGTGGCCAGCATTTGGATGGCGGCGCAATGGCGCTATGACAGCAGGGCGAATCCTTCGGGAACATTGACCATTTCCGCTTCGCCATGATATTTCCCTTCGCGCTTTGACATCTGTCGTGTGGTTGCTGGCTATTTACTGTTCGCAGATGACGTCTCATCTTTATCAGACTGCAACGTTACTTCTCATTTTTAGGTCCGAGGCATGACAGCCGTAGAGTCAGGAGGCCACCCATTGAACCTCCAGAAGAAAACGATCCAACAAGACAGCCACTACAGATGCTCTTTTAGGCAGGCGAGAAGGCCTGAAAAGGGCCGATCTGCTAAAATGCTGCAACGTGGAGCATGGAGGAGGAGCTCATGAAGATAGCCCCTCCGTACTTTTGGAAAGGATAAGCAACGTTGTGAGCCTAAGCGTGTCAGTAGTTTTTGCATGTGAGTTCAACGAGATCATAAATATAAAATAAAGAATGAGCGCAAAGGGAAGCCTTTACTTTGTACCGAAGTCCGCTACAGCTGAAGTAACAGGTTTCCGAAATGCATTTTGTTCTGAGCTTAACGGCCGCACTTCTTGCACATCTCCAATTAGGGGCAATAGCTGCTCCCAGTGTGCTCAAGAGATCCCCTGAGCCAACATTTGAGAACGGCAAATACATTTTGGACCGGCAGTCCCAGTTTGCAAATCGCCTGACGGTGAACTTCAACAGTAACAGCATTCCACCCAGCCTACAAGTCAGCAACTATCCAGTCAACGATATCAGGAGTTTCGTTGCTAGGAATGCTGTAGTGCGGAATGGTTACCTCGAGCTCATTAATTCCGGTGGCTCAGCTCGGCCTTACGCCGGTGGTGAGATCACAACCGCTGTGAAGAACATCAAGTATGCTAGTGTGCGCACCGTCGCCATTCTGACGGAAACGCCTGGTGTATGCAATGGTACGATGTCAAATGACTATTAACATATTCGACGCCCAATTCTCATCATGGCTTAGGCATGTTCTTTTACAAGTCTGATACCCAGGAGACGGATATCGAGTGGTTATCAGACGCTAGATCGCTATCGAACGGCGGAACCCGGAAGTTGTGGTTGACTAACCAAGATACTAATGGCGACGGCAAGACGTACTTGGCCATAAACCCCCCTGCTAATCCTACCACTACCGAGCACGAATACCGTATCGACTGGACCGAAGGCCGAGTCCGGTGGTTCGTTGATGGTCAGCAAGTATGGGAAACAAATAGAGACGTTCCCAGTGTGTCTGGCCCCTGGGTATGGAATAACTGGTCGAATGGAGATATCGGGTGGAGCGCTGGTCCTCCGGCTCAAGATGCTGTCTTCAAGATCAGATCTATTGACATGTACTACAACACTGCTTGATTTTGTCAAGCGGTCAGAATAATGTGCTTGACGGCATTTGTTGACTCATTCGGACAAGTTTGAAGATACGAAATTTTGTTTATCGTAGGATAGTTACTCGGTCTAATTCGTCTTTGTTACCGCACTCCGCTCAATATGGCTTGATGCACATGTTCGATAACACTTCAATCAATAATTGCGTACCTGGACTATCCGTATTATTTCAAGCTACTGCTCCAGCATTCCAGTCTAAGGAGACGCTGGTTTAGGGTTTTGAGCTTTTAACGATTGAGATATCAGCATTAAAAACAAGCCAACGACCGCACAGCTTGGCAATCCCAAAAAAAAAACTGCTTAAATTTTGGCGGCTTCACATAAAAATCCAGAATGTGGGATCATGAAATGCTCTAAGCCTAGGAGTTCACCGATCTTCTTTAGTGATGCAGCTAAAATTTAATAGCTGATAGGCTTATCTGGTATGAACTCGTAGCAAATTGACAATTCTTGGACCTTTTAAGATAAAATCGGTGAGAAGCTGCCGCCTAAGACGCCGACGCATGTGGTCCCCATGCTCGATTCAGCTATCCTGATTTTATGTCCACTATATCATCCTGACTTTAGATATCCACGACACTATATATTCGCTACTATTGGTGTCGAAGAGGCGATCCAGTCTGCCAAGTTACACATCCCCCTAATGAGCACATCTCATATTAAACTCTAGGTGAAAGCGGCAAGTTTTCCTCCTCCATCTCGAATTCATCCCTATTGCTGCTAATTTCCTGTGGCTGGTACATGAGGTCGACATCTCGCAACCGTGAAGTAAGTAAAACCTCAACGGCAATGCGAGAAAACACTGACGAGGCTAGCAGACGCAGCACGATAGCCACAGCCTCCTCGGCCGCAATAAAGAGGGTGCTTGAAAACATGACGGTGCCGAATATAAGATGCAAGACGGCAGCCACTGTAGTAAACCAGGTCATGAATGCCGAGATTATACTTGGTGGTATAATCTCAACCAGCGTCTTCCTCCTCTTATCGCCCCGTGATAGAGCAGGTGCGCGTGCTGGTCGCCTGTTGATCACGGGCATCTCAATGTTATCAGTGGTTGCAGTCGCCGTTGTGTGCCTGCTTTGATGCAGATTCGTGGCTGTGGCTTCCGTACTAGCGGCGACGGTATAGGTACGGAGTCTTGGCCACACAGCAAGGGCTCCTAAGAGCTGAACTATCAAGCCGGTAAACATCCAAACTATAAAGACTCCGTTGATTCGACTGCGAAAATTAAAGATGACATTAGCCAAAATCGAAATGATGTGGATGACGTTGGCAAGGGACGCCAGGCTAAGGATGTAGACAAGCGGCCATCCTATCATCCACAGGACCACTCTTCGTCTCGCCGGATTAGTGCCCTCGACTTTGCCATCATGAATCGACAGCACTCTATAGATCCAAGGTGGGAGAATGAGCCGCTGATCCGCGTCGCTGCCGCTGCTGCTGTTACTACCACTCCGCGTGAACAAATTTCCCCCGAGCGCCGAGCCGGAAGACAATGATGGCGCCATGATCGGTGAGCCGGCGATGAGGATGAGGACAAGGAGATGTCGCAAGGGGTGCTTCCATATCTTGACAAGAGCACCTGCCTGCCACGGCTCCGGCGCAAGGTAAGCGATGATGCTCGGTCCCAGACCGAGGATGACCTGGCCGCTCGCCATGTTGAGCTTGATGCCCTCGGGCGTGTGCCGCAGCAAGCACTCAGTGATGGCCCTCGACCGGCTCCCATTTCCAAGGAAGCTAGGCAGGCCATGTTGAGATGGGATATCATCACCAAAGTCGGGCAACACTTTTTCCTTTTCGCCGAAGTCTCGGAAGGGTTTGTATATCTCCCCGCAGAGGTTATCTTGTTCGAGAAGGTACTGATATGCCTTCCGGTAAGCAGGGAAGAATGATGTTGAATCAAATGTTCCTAGAGTGGCGTGGACAGTATTGAGAAGGAGTGCGAGCGAAAGAACGAGAAGCATCCGAAGTGATGGAGACATTCTCATATTCGTCTAGGGTTTTTGCCGACGGTTGAGCTTCCTTGTGACAATTGCCTGCGCTATAGCTGTTTCTAGATAACCTTTGAAAGCTTGAGGCGCTAGAGGAATGTGGGGAGAACCAAAAAAGGGCGCGAGAGGAATAGGGGGAGACCTTCTGTCCTTGCAAGGATTTCAGAACGCCAAGCTTTTCAAATTAAAACTGAGGAGGGGTAATATGATACTGCTACCCCATGCGAGCCACATGCGATCACATAATGTACGTATTGGAAGAGTTACGTATAGCTTCTGCGGGCATTGATAGATTGAGGAAGGTTATATCTAGCCTATAGACCCCTGAATGCGTTCTAAAATACTTAGTAGACACCCTTATTGCATGCACTATAACTACTGATCCTAAAATCAAGTAATCGAATTGTACATCTCTATTTATCTATTTAAACCTTTATTTACTCTTTATTTATAGTATTTAGAGTATCCTTAGCTATATAATTTAGAGCTATTCTTATTTTATAGTAATAAATGTCTACTAGTTTAATAATACCTTACTTAATTGAGTGCTTTCAGTGCGTGTTTGAAATTTGTCTGCGCATATTCAAACACTCAAAATGTCAGCAAGCTGACTACCCCTGTTCATCTGATGGATTCTTCAATAGCCATTCTGGATCCTCTTTGCCGCCACTGCACTGCCTATAAGAGCTTTCCGGAGCAGCCGTACCCATGACATAATGGGGCTCGATGCGAAATCGTCTGCATCTTAATTTCTGGGCCAGGTTCCTCCACCATGCGCCTCTGCCGCCCCTGACACGAAACCTGTTTTCCCCCCTTCTATTCTCATCCCCACAGTTATCGGCGCTTCGTGCACGTTCAACAACCGTAATCTGCGCCAAGCCCAGTGCGCCAGTAAACAGTTGGAGGACGGTAGGCAGCTGCGAAAATGCCTGACCCAGGCGCACTGCGCAGGCGACGAAAGACGAGCAGGGCCCGAACTGGTAGGTTAACGTATCCTCCTGCCTGCGGAGTTTCACACCCACTTATACATCGCCTAGGGTGTCTCCCATGTAGGAAAAGCCATGTAAAATGTGGAGAGCAGAGGCCTGCCTGTGATCGTTGTTGTCGGCTAGGAGTAGCTTGCGACTACCCCGATGCGCAAGTAGGCCACAAAACCGTTCGTCACATCTACCCTTCAGGGGCAGTAGAAGGCACACTGGCCTTGCTACCGCAGCCCTCGTACTGCAAGTTGGCTGTGACTCAGGCTCAGTACTACGACTACTTCCAGACTGTCCTTGTTCAGGATTTCGCTGCTCAGCCGTATGGCGTTTCCGAGTTTTGGCATCGAACCGTCCTGCGTGATGCACTACAGGATAGCTTCGTGCTCGATGCCGTGATTGCCATCAGCGCCTTGTCGCAAGCTATCAGATCAAGCGGGAGCAATCATGCATCGGACGCGCTATCATTGTTTCGCGGTGACGTTTCCCAGAGACATCGTTCTCAAGCACTCAAACACTATGTGAGGGCCCTGGCCAACTATCGCCACCTTCTCGCCACAGAGTTCACGGGCTCAGCAACCCAGCGGAACATACTTATCTCAACTCTTCTGTTCACTGTCTTTGAGAATATGCAAGGGAACAGATTGGCGGTCGATGCACTTAGAGCGAAAGCCCTTTTGTTGCTCAAAGATACCGCCACTCATGTAAACAACAGCAACGCAAATCGTCAAGTGGTTCGTCCATTAGACGATCAAGGTGTTCAAGATGCCACCTTGTATCTTACTCGTCAAGGGGTAATAACTTCTTTGTTGGCACCACTGTACCCTCAGAGCAAGCAGAGCCTTACACACCTTCGCCAGTTCTACGCTGAAATCCCGAAACCTCCAGACGGTTGCCAGGACATGCGTGACTTTGAAAGCTCCTACTTGCGATTCCTGACCCCACTCATGCTATGGCTGAACCGGATCACTGATTTGATAGCATCTGGCTATCCTGTCGAAACAGATCCATTGTTGAGGTCGCAACAGACCGTTATGATATCTCACGTCACGTCCTGGCTCAATGCGATCCGCGAGCGTCTGCATGCCTCGAAGTTTCTTGGGAAACACCGACAACATAGTCTTAAAGATTCAATAACAATTCAATTGCTCGACGTCGGAGTCAAAGTATGCTACGTGTCGGCTATTGCTATCTTGGACCTGAGCCGTGTTTCCTTCGCGGAGCACAAGTACACTCGAGAATTGATTGGCCAAATCAAGCAGCTCAAGTCATTGGAGTTACCCTCGCCAGAGTTCCAGAAAAACCTTTACGAACGCCTATGCTTTGCGGCAGTCAATTTGGCCAGGGAGTGCCGAGATATGGAGCTACGCTCGGAAATACTTGATCTTGCCATGTCTCTTGCGAATCCCACCACGAGTTCGGACTTGAAAGCAGCCGTACTAGGTTATACGGCGCTGGCCACTGTTGAGAATGGATATAGGGACAGCAGTGGAGTCCTTCCACGGGGAATGCATCATGACTGGACTTCAGCGTCCTGGGATGACAGTGAGAAGGTACTCCACGTTACCATCAGTGCTAGGCTCCCCTCCGAAAATGTTGAAGCGCACAAGAAGCTTGCGCTTCGCTTGAAAGACCATGGCTTAGGCTGAGCTGGCTTCAGCGATGATTGCGCTGGGAATCGGAGCCTTGCGGCATGGTTTTTAGATGCAATGAAGCGATGCCTCAAGTAGTCTCTTCCCTCGTGCGTTCGTCCAGAGCATTTGGATAAATGCTGGTGGCCGGAATCTGAGGCCATGATGATTCAGAATCCGCCATCACGCCGAATGAAGAGTTAGCGAAAGGCTAAGCCAATCCTGCGACCAGATCTGTCCGATTAACACGCAAGCCAAGCCATGCACATCCGAGATTTTCGGAGGCGTAATTTCATTGTCCCGTATAATGCAGACAGCCTCGGCCAGTGCCCGGACCTGGAAATTCCACAGCCGGCCCGGCCTTAGCAGATTCGATCGGACTTATCGCCATCAGCCAAGGGAGTTAATACCAAAATGAGGTTTTAGGACACAATAGGCGCGGTTTTTGGCCGTAAACGTAAGCAGCGGCGCCAGTAACTTCTAAGTTACACTGTCAGCGCAAGGCTCAACGCCAATACTCGGTCCAAGTTGTCGAAGAGCTTCATGTGTACCATACTTTGAGGATGGGCCATATATCGCGGCGGCAGTTGCGAAGCGGTCTACATTGAAAGATTCTGATTAATTTTGGGAGAATGAAGAGAACCAGAGGCCCATGTCTTGAAGCATATCCTAGAAGCCATAGATTCCGGTGGCCAGTAAGGCTCTATTAACAGAGATCAATATGAACGGACGGCATCTTCGAAATTTGGATGCAATAATTTTCCTCATCATTAACATACACAATCGAGAGTCGTGAGGTATTCATGCGACGCCCTCACAGAAAGAAGACCAAAACTGGATCTCATTATACGCCAATTTTTACCGTAATTCTTTGAGTTATATCGATCATGGTCTTTCTTGAAAAGCAACTAACTTGCTAGACGTCGCGTTGAGTGGTGACGCTGGCGTCGTGAGGCCGGACCAAAGTTCCTCCGCCCCGCTAGATTTTCCGAGCTACCTCTCGCTATCAACTCCAGTTGCCTGAGCTCGTCACAGTCCAAAAAGGCAGTACAGGCGCGCACGCTCAATTCCTCGACGTCCTCGCATATCCTTCCGAATTACTGTCCGTTTCAATCCCCCAGCTCCAGCCAAGATGACCGGTCGTGGTGGTGGCGGCGGTCGCCGCGTCCTTCTCCCTCCCATGTGAGCTTTGTGCCATCGCATGACCATCAGCAAGCGCATGCGACGACGCGAAGAGTGGAATGCTAATAGTTTTGCAGTAACATGATCTTCAAGCTCCTCCAGACGGTTAGTACTTGTTGCGCCCCCTTGGAGCCCTAGGAACCAGTACCTCGAACGACCGCCCGACGAATCTTGCGTCTCGTGCAACATAGAAGCGACAGAAGCATTATGCTCAGGCGGCATGGGACAGGTTCAGGGCGGTCTGTCGTATCTGCCGTTTTCCAGTAGCTTGAGTTGTCGAATTGGGTGGCTGGGTCTATTCACGCTGAGGGCGTTTCAATGGAACCACGAGGTCTAGCAAGTTCTTACGAGCTAACCACCTTTCAGCATGCTACGGTCAGCGTATGGTTGTACGAGCAGCTTTCCATCCGGATTGAGGGCAAGATCAGGGTTTGTTTCCCTAACTCAGGGTACTGTTGCGGCACTAACAGCATTACAAGGGCTTTGACGAATTCATGAACCTCGTTATCGACGACGCCGTGGAGGTTACTCAGATTACGAAGACAAACGACACAGAGAAGCGGAGGCCACTGGGTACGATGACCAAGATTGTATGCTGGGATGAGGCTGACAAGTTTGTACAGGACAAATTCTGCTGAAGGGTGACAACGTGTCTCTGATCCAGAACCTTTCGAGCTGAGAGGAGCACCAATCACGAAAATGATGAATGAATAGCGCTATATTGGGTCTGCACTCGAGGCGCATCGATTGGGCTAGCAGCCCAGCGCGGGGGGCGCAGTCGAGGGACAACAGTTCTTTGCCAGGAGTGTTGTGATACTTCATGGTCATTTGAGCTGGAGTGGTTATGCATTGCCGTAGACAGACGTTATGAGGTTGATAGCAGCGTACAGACCCGGCGTATGACGGTCGAAACTGCTGAGTCGAGACTCGACAATTGGTCAGATACCCAATAATAATGAAATATTTCAACACATTGTGTCCTTAAATTATTGATGACAAAGGGGAGCAGAAATGATTGTGCATCATGCGTCCACACGGAAACCAAGTTCCCGATAAATACCAAAGTAGTAAAGAATTAAAACGGCTACTTTCGACAGATAAATCAAGCAGTATATCTCATTTCATCCTTTGTTGATAATGCCGTGATAGAGCAAGACTGAAGACTTGGGGGTGGTGGTACCGGGTAGGTGTGGGGCTTTTGACGGCAGCTGAGATGTAGAAGTGGCGGAGGTATTCCAGCTGCACTGATGACGGAGCAGTCAATTCTTACTGCGCCAACCCGTACACAACCCGCGCTCGAGCTCCGACAACAGTTTGCGGCGAGGGGCATGATTATCGCGCGCTGAAATGCGCGAGTTTATGGACTATGTCCACAGTGCCTTTTACGAGGCGACGGGCTGGAACCGTGAGAACTCGTATGCCGCGCTGAATTCGACGCCCGATGGTAAAGACCACCTTTAATGCCTATGGCAAAGCTAGGCGCAACATGCAATATGCTAACAATCGAAACTTGCAGCTCTTCTAAACTTCCCTACTCCCCAGGGCCTGCGGCTCACCTTGTCCGCGCTCGCGAGCCCGAACTTTGCGACATCGTATCAGCTCGGCTCCGTCGGTGTCGTTGATGGCTCGATATCCTACCTCTTCTCGTCCGTCCCGCTCCGAGTCCTCCTTACGCCTCAATCCGAGAATGTGCCCTTGCCTGATCTGCTCCGGTCGTATCGACCCTTAGCGCCACTGCCGCGACGCGAAGGCGCCATACGACAGACCCCCGAGGACAAGCCAGAATCTTCACTACTGTATGGCCGACTATACTTGCCTCAGTCCCTGCTGGAGGCGCTCGTCGTACGGAGATTATCGCCGGCTCTGCAGGTTCAATTTAGTGCAGTGTCAGCGAAACATTTGAGAAATGGTGGCACGGCTGTTGGCCTAGCACAGTACGACGTGGGCAAGTACGCCATTGAGGGGCTTGCCTCGTCGGACGGCGGCCTCCTGGGCCTACGAGGAGTCTACAACTTCGGAGGGGACGCCCAGGACTCGACGATCGCGCCTCCTGAGAGTGGTAATGGTGAACGGGAGCGCATATACGGGCGTTTCAGCACAGGCGCTGAGATATACTACGGGACTCTCAACAAGTCTGGCGGGGTGAGCCTAGGAGGGAGATTCGCGACGCTTCCAGCGCACAACGGCACGCCCCTCTCGGCGACAATAACGCTGAACCCCTTGATGGGCAATATTGCGGCCACCTATGCGGTTGTGGCGGGTCGACACTGCAGCCTTGCCACACGCTACGAGTTCAATATTTTCAGCTACGAGAGCGCGTGGGCGGTCGGCATGGAGCTGTGGAGGAAGCCGTTTGCGCGACCCGTCGTGGAGGAACCACGCGCCAAGCCAAAGCGCAAGGAGCGCAGCTTCCAAGCCAAGCTGGAATGGAGGTTGGATGATCCGGAGCCATTGCCTATCGTGCAGGTTGTTCCCAAGTCCGACTCTGATACTGTGAAGACGGAAGCTCGCGAACCTGAGGAGTACGCTGGTGTGCTTAAAACACGGCTGGATCAGAATCTAAGGATTGGATTGTTGTGGGAAGGAAGAGTGAAATCCTTACTGTTCAGCTTGGGCACAGGCGTTGACCTGCGAAAGCTGGACAAGCCGTTCCGAACACTTGGGTTGGAGATTCAATTTTCATCATGATCATGAGCGACTTCAATTATACATGCAAGGCTTGAGCTGGATTCTAAAAAACGGGATACTGGATGGCGCGACAGGCAGGTTATCACAGACCTCGCACGAACGAAATGGGCTTGAAGAATGCACCGATATAGCCAGAGTTGCCGACACGAATAAGCTTCCAAATATTCAGCTGGTGGAGGGTCGGCGTGTCGATCTAACACCAGTTATGGAGAGTGCCCGACATTTAGATTCGGTGCATTGACGAGGCCAGTGGAAGAGTCTAAACGCAAGGACAGTCGACAATGGAGTTCCTCAGTACAGATACTTAGCACGGGTGTCAGCACCAATTCGCTGACGAAACATTGAATTCTGTTATTGTTTCAATGAAATAATCAAGAAGACATATTCAAGGATTAATTCTCGGTGCTGGTGAGGTGATGCCGTTGTATCCGGTCAAATGCACCTGATGAGAACCCTGATGGACAAGACTGCGCTCACCAGGCCGGGCCATGCAGTAGCTCGGAAGTCCATCCAGGCTTCGCAGTTGGTGCTAACTGCATGGGCGCTGGCATAAAGGCCTCTTTCTCAAAGATAACAAAACCTCATTCAACCGCAATGGTGTGCTCCAGGGAAAAAGTGCCTAATTCGGCAACTGGCCGTCGGGCCAGCCTCGTGTTTTGTGGCGGCTGTTACACGTTCTACCTTGTACACCCGTCTGGTTCTCAGGGAGTTGACCGGGGCTCGCAAAAGAACCGGCGCTTGTTCAAGTCGTCATCATAAAGGCGATAGTGCAGGACAGCCTTATCTGCTACGGGCCACTCCTGTGCTCCCTCTAGGCGTGACACTTGCAATTTGTAATTAGCCATTTTTGTGACGTGGGGAATGGCACGCAAGCCCTCGACGCCTTTTAGCTTAACCATCAAGGTTCCTGCGCTTATTCCTCGTGCGAAACCATCACCGTCCGACAGACGCAGGCGACATGAGAAAGAATGGCAAAGGCATCGTTGCGGTTGCCGTCAGTGGGGGCGTTCGCCAAGACTCGGAATAATCGATCGCCAAGAGATGCACCTCACCCGTTCGCCAAGCCTGGAAGAAACCAACACCTGCAGCGGCATGGTACCGTGTCTTTGGCGTCTTGTCCCCTGAATTAATCCGAAAAAAAAGGATCTCATATGGTAGATAGCCTAGGTTGAAACGTGGCTTGCACCATTCTTCTAGCCAAACTCTGGCGCGAGCTGGCGAGAGCCGGTAGGAACTGCCAGCAATCGTCGTGAAATACTTGCAAAATGCCTTTTAAAGAGCCCCGGCTTGCCCTTGCACCCGCTGCAACTCCCCAACCAGGCAATGTGTTCATCAGACATTGCGTAGCCAGTCCTAGAAGAAGAGAAAGGTTGACCATCTCCTCGGTGTTGAGGAGACAAGACAGGCATTCACTTGCCAGGGCCTGACTCTCGGCATCTCATATCCGCCCAGGCGACCCCAATATTGACTAGATCCCGCTCTAAGCCCGCAACGCTGTGGGACCGACCCCGTCGTGAACTGCCATCAAGGTTGACCGATTACCCGGAAACGTGCTGCGAGACAGGCGTCCCTGTTGCTCATCGTCATCTATCAGCATCTTTAAGTATAGGGCCTGCGCCGCGAGATTAGCGAATGAGCCTCCGAGTATCAAAGTCTCAAGCAGAAGCAGCCGCATCAGTCGTCAAGTCGAGCATATACAGCAAACCTCGCTCCTCGAGACTGATCGCTCAAACTCCTCGGCAGGGACTTTGGCTCTTTACGAATCGTGGACACAATCGCGTCTACCACAACACAGGAACCATGGCGGACGTTGAAGCCGACAACTGTAGCGGCGATGCTGTCGATCTCAGTCACCAGGGTCTTCGGATTGCCTCCATCTTCATCATCCTAGTCGCCTCACTCTTCGGCGCGCTCATGCCGGTCTTTTTGGCCCGTCAACAGAAGATGCACGTTCCCAAGCTCACCTTCTTCATATGCAAATTCGTCGGCACGGGTGTCATTATAGCGACGGCGTGGATGCATCTGCTGGAGCCCGCGGCCGATAATCTCGGCGACCCCTGCCTGGAGCCGCAGCTGGGAGACTATCCATGGGCCTTTGCGATTGGACTCATGACGGTCATGGTTATGTTTTTCGTCGAGATGCTCGCCTTGAGATTGAGTGACGACTCCGACGCTCACGATCACGATCACGGCAGCGCGTTCGGCTCAGAGGGCCACCCAGCTAAAGAGAGTAAGACTTCTCGCTTGGTCGGCAATGCGGCAGACGGCGCAAACTCCGAGCAGGGTTACGGTTCTCCCGTCCACAGGTCTGCCAGCCATTCACTGCCAGGACGGCCGGATGATGTTAGCTACCCACCTGGGGGTGAGGATCATTTCGCGCACGCGCACGAACACGAGGAAGGAGACTCGTACAGCACGCTTGCGAGCCAATTGACGGCCATATTCATCCTCGAGTTCGGCGTCGTCTTTCACAGCGTTTTCATCGGACTTACGCTCGGCACCACTGACGAGGTCGTCATCCTACTGATCGTCCTCGTCTTCCATCAGATGTTCGAGGGCCTGGGTCTCGGGTCACGATTGGCTACCGTCCCGTGGCCCAAGAGCAAGCAATGGATGCCCTACTTGTTGGGATTGCTGTTCGCAATCTCGACGCCAGTTGGCATCGCCGCAGGCATGGGTGCGCGCCCGAATAACGCAAACACGCAGAAGCTGGTCAACGGCATTTTCGACGCCATCAGCTCTGGCATCCTCATGTACACCGGCCTTGTGGAGCTGCTCGCCCATGAGTTCATGTTCAATCCTCACATGCGCAAGGCACCGATCAAGATCATTCTGTTCGCTTTTGCTTGTGTTGCATTTGGCGTTGCTGTCATGGCTCTGCTGGCAAAGTGGGCGTAAGGTGGAAACTCAACAGAAAGTAGATTAATGGTATAGAGATTCAGATAGGATCCGATGGAATGAATAAATAGTTCCGAATAAGCTCAAAATACCTGTGACACAGTATACTGGTGTATTATCCAAGAGACTACGAGCAGCAATAACAGTTCCACAGCTCTTCGATCGCTGATACTCGCAATGCTGCGATCTCGTCCAATTTGGTGATGAAGATGAGATACCACTTTTGGACAGATAAGATAAGCACAATCGATAGCCGAAAGAGGGTTAGATCAATTGGGCGAACCGCGTACTGTGTCCACTTACACATACTGTGAGAAAATACTGTAATTGAGCCCTTGCTGCACAATTCCCCGCTAGGGCCACAAACCCTAGCGCAGGAAAAAAGTCGACCATCCAACCTCAACACCAAGCCGCACGTATTGCGATCCTCACGCTTCGTCAACTAACCACCAGCCGTACCACCCTTCCACCCAAAACCCCCCCCATCAATACCGCAAAAATGACCGGTGGCACTGGAGTTCGCGATGTCGATGTAGGTCCTCCTTGAACCAAGAAAGAGAAAACCAGCAATCAAATTGCTCGGACTCTTCAAATCTCCAAAAAAACACAAACCTCTCGACGACCGAAACTCGCAAACAATCTTTCAACGAAAAACCAAGACCGCTTTGCCCGCTCGAAAAGAAACATGAACAACGTCCCGCGTCAGCAGCCGGGGTTCTCTTGCGTCTAGTCAACGATGAACTTGAAAGAACACACAACCCGCTGCGGAACGGGCTCGCTTGGATCCTTCTTGTCGGGCACGGCGCGATGGTACTACATTGGGATTGATTGAGGAGCAGGCGCGAGGGAGTCGAAAGACTTCTGATGACGGAATCATGCTAATGGGTATTCGTGTTGCGCAGGCGCAAAAGTTCATCGCTGCCTACTCGGCTTTCTTGAAGCGTCAGGGCAAGCTGCCCATCCCTGGTATGTAGTCTCCTACTGGCGCGCACACTCCTGAACCGTGATCTAACTAATTCCCCCTAGGTTGGGTTGACACCGTCAAGACCGGCCCCGCCAAGGAGCTGCCTCCCCAGGACATCGACTGGTTCTACGTCCGCGCCGCTTCCATCGCCCGCCACGTCTACCTCCGCAAGACCGTCGGTGTCGGCCGCCTCCGCCGTGTCCACGGCACCGCCAAGAACCGCGGCAACCGCCCCTCGCGCCACGTTGACGCCTCCGGCTCCGTCGACCGCAAGGTCATGCAGGCCCTTGAGAAGATCGGCGTCCTCGAGATCGACGAGGAGAAGGGTGGCCGCCGCATCACCCAGGCCGGCCAGCGTGATTTGGACCGTATCGCCCAGACCACCGCTGAGGCCGACGAGGAGGATGAGGATGACGAGTAAATCAAGACTTTGCTTGGGCATGAAGAAAAGTACTGGCGGGTTAAGCATGGGCATTGGGCGTACGGTCTTGATTTTTTGACATGTATGAATGAGATATCCCCAAGAACCTTGGGCCATTCGGTTACTCAATTGCAACTGTCCGACCCGTGCACCGCATTGACTGTTCGTAACGCCTCGTGGATGTGGCTCGTGTGTGTCAAATATGCGTGGCTTATATATCAAGCCTTTCGATTATGATGTGAGGTTTGCGCTATGCCTTCTCTTCTTCTATATGCTGCCTTCGCTTGGCTTTCCTCAACTGCACACACTTCACTTGACTTTTTTCATTCATTACTGCAGGCCTTCATCGTTATCATTTCCATTTGCATTTGCATCGATCCCGACTTCGCCAGTTCGTGCTCATCACGAACATCATCTGTGCAAGTAGACGAGCCAAGGCCATCCAAGTTTTTTCATGTTCTTGCGATTGCATACTAATGAACCTTCTTTGGAGTTGAAGCTTGCATCTTTAGTTTTCCTTGATCTGCATCTGTCGTATTCCACTGCCTGATTGGGCAGCTGCCCACAGTCTCGTGTAAGTGAGTCTGCCGGCTCGGATCACCAGTGCCGCCCGGTAGAGCAGCACCACTGACTC
Organism: Paramyrothecium roridum; assembly: GCA_003012165.1. Lineage (NCBI taxonomy): Eukaryota > Fungi > Ascomycota > Sordariomycetes > Hypocreales > Stachybotryaceae > Paramyrothecium > Paramyrothecium roridum. The sequence goes on from PXOD01000817.1 coordinate 24,035, forward strand.
TCCAGATGCAGCTGGGGTTTATTGTATCATGATTGATGCGAAAGACCTGAGGCAATGTCATGTTTTAAGCCACTGAGAGCAGAGTACTTGTTTTGAGGTATAATGGTTGTTACGCCGGCTTCTCAACATCTCTAACCACATCTCACTTGCAGGCCGCTCGCTGTCCGCGCATCCAACAAAGAAGCTTTTCTGAAATGTCAGACCCGCCGTCGTTTGGAGCTTCCCTCCCCAAGTTCGAATCTCATTTTAAGCAATCACCACATTTTTGTTATTTCCATCACATCATTGATGTCGATGAGGCCTCCATACACGTCGAAGTCACCGGCCTGAACATCGGTATTACCCTCAGACATGAACGCGCAAAAGCGATATATAGCCGGAGATCCTTGGAGGACAGGTTGAAAAAGAAGACGGTGGGATGCCTCGCCCTCGTGAAGCCGGCAAACACGAGGCTCATACTCGCATGGGCCGAGAGCGGATATGGTATCGGACGGACTGGTGATACCCTGGACGCTGGATGCGGCATTCTTGAAAACCCGTTGTGGACGAGGCGAGCCATCCAGATCGGAGGCTTACTAGGCATGACCATGGCCAGCTTGTATGACAGGAACAACCGTTCCAACCCTCACCTGAACCTCACTGGCGTTTACCGCGCCTCACACGTCGAAGTCAAGCTCGCCGTGCATGCTATATACGTGCTCCTCAAGACGTTCAACATTACCGACGGCTCTGCGCTAGTGACGAAGCTACATCTCGAGCAACTGAAGCAGGCTCGCTGGGAGGACGGCTCACGACCAGCCTTTGAGATTTACTTTTCGCGCAAGTACTGCAACAACTGCTCCTGCTTCATCAAGAGACTTCAGGCAATCACCGGTATATCCATCATCCTGCACTGGATGCAGAGACTTTCGCCCGTTAAGTACGACAAGCAAAGCGACGGGAGATCCGGCCTGCTCTATGGCGGCGGCGACGGCGGCAGGCAGGTTGAAGCCGGCGGCGCGGACGCCGACATGGAGGATCTGGTGGATCTGGGCGAGCTGGCATCTGACGGAGAGGCCGCTTCGGACGAGGAGACGGTCGCCGGGGATGTGATGGAGCTGGAAATGGTGGATCTCACTCGCGATGCTCGACGCTCGGAACCAATAGTGATAGACGAGGACGAGCCGCGTGTGGGCGATGCCGAAGAACCCCAGATGATACACGACGGCACCGAGGAACCGCAAGTCACCCCCGACGACACTGAAAGACAACGCAGCATCCCAAGTCACGCATCGGACGACTACCTCGACGGCCTGGCATATAGCATCGGCCAGTTCGCCCACGCCCCCCACATCGCCCGCGCCGCCGCCGTCGACATGGCCGAAGCCTTCCTCCACCTCCGCGCGGCCAACAACAACGGCGGCGGCCGCCCGTCCAGGAGCATAAGCAAGCCGCTGCCGCCGACGCCCGTGACGGAGCCGCCCAGCCTGCTGCCGTCGCCGCCGCAGTCGCAGGCGACAGACACCGTGGCCTCGATGCAGCAGCGGTCGCCGAGGCCATACTTGTCCAGCGCCAAAGAGAGGGCGCCTGCGAGGAGGTCGTTTTGGAGAATTCGGCCCGGAGAAGGTCGTGATGGAGACGAAGCGTAGAGGGGGCGGTTGCTTCGGGAAATGACTCATTCTTACCGTGCTAACATTGTTAAAAGACAAAAGCATACAAGCCAGGGCCACATCACTATTATTTGCAAAGAAGACCGAGGTTGAACGGAACATGCAGTATCGCTAAATATACCCATAGCTCTAGAAAGTCATCATATACATGAATGAATGCAAACGCCGTTACCACATGGATCATGAAAACCGCCAAATGCTGGACCCGGAACCAAAATGCACCGTCCTCTTCTCGCTCTCAAGTCTAGATGATTGCACCTCTGATCTATCCTGGAAATGTGTCTTCTCTAGATCTTGATTATACCAAGAAAAGGAAAAACAAAGAAAAAAAAAGGAGAAGAAACAGGGCCTCTCGCCGGGAGCGCCGCCCTTCATTAAACCCTCGACTTGTCCGGGCCACCGACCTCCTGCAGGATGTGCCGGAACGCGCGGCCCATCTCCTTGACGACGACGCGCACGTCGGGCGCTGCCGGGCCCTCCTCGACCTGGACCGGCGGCAGCGGCTCCTCGGCCTTCTTGGACTTGCTGCCGTTGGCGGCCGTCGTCTTGCCCAGGGCGACGTTGTTCTTGACGTCGACGCCGAAGCGCAGGGGCCCGCGTCCCGCGGCCGCCGGCGTGATGAGGGTGCAGTCCATCAGCGCCTGCCAGCGGGCCAGGTACACGCCGGGCCCGGCCATGGTGCGCTGCCCGCTGTAGCCGACGCCGTTGCCCATGCTCGTCGTCAGCGCGACGTTCTGCAGGCGGGCGCGCGACATGGCCTCGAGGGTGCCGAGGTAGTCCACGTGCGCGTCGACGGCCCTGAGCACCGACGCTTGCGGGCCCGGCGCCAGCGACTCGAACAGCTTGCCCAGACGCAGCTCCATGGCGCTCTGGGGGTTGCCGGCGGCGTCGGCGGGGCCTGACGTGTCCTGCTTGAACTTGTCGAGCGAGGTGCGCGCCCAGTTGCGGAAGTCGTCGCTGACCTCGGGGCACTTGGAGCAGATGGCGTGGAGGAAACGGTAGAGGCTGCCGCTGTGGCGCTGCAGCAGGCTGACGTAGTTCTCGACGCCCGGGCGCTCGCCGTCCTTGACCTTGCTCGACTTGATGAAGTCGTCGATGAACTCCTGCTGGTGGTCGAAGTGCTCGCGGAGGTCGATCTTGTCGTGCACGGTGCGGATGATGGGGTCGTAGGACTGCATGAGCTCGCGGACCGTCTGGGTGAAGAGGTCGGGCGACTGGCGGCACATGGCGGCGGTCATGGCGTCGCGATCGCGCACCGACAGGAGGGCCGAGTAGTACTGCATGCACTGCTCGTGGCGCTCGTCCGTCAGCCCCTCGAGCAGGGCCGGGTCCGCGGCGCCGAGGACGGCCGTGACGATGGACTGGCCGTTGCGCAGGGAGTGGTCGCGGACGGCCTCGTGCTGCTGCCTGCCGGCGTTGACGTGCTGGCGGATGGCCTTGAGGGCCTCGTCCGAGGGGCGGTTCTTGGGCTTCTCCTTCTCGAGGCGCTCGGCCGTCTTCTTGAACTCGGAGGAGTCCCAGGACAGGACGAGGGAGATGATGCGCTGCAGCAGGTTCATGCCGTCGTCGGCGGTGTTGGTGAGGCGCACCCAGTTGGTGAGGCCGGCGACGCTCAGCTTGGCGAGGAGCAGGCGCATCATGGCGTTCATCATGGTGGCGGCGTTGCCGAGGCGCAGCGTCTGCTTGACCATCTTGTAGGGGATGAGGCTGTGGACGTTCTCCACGAGCTTCAGCACGTACTGGCCCTCGGGCGACATGATGAAGATGTGGTGCATGGCGGTGGCGAGGCTGGCGAGGAGTTGTTAGTGATGAGGCGGTTAAAGAGGAGTGACAGTCAAATAGACTTACTGGATGATGATGTAGTCAATCGCGGCCTTGGCGGCGGGTGAGTGGCCCTCGAGATCATCTGTCCTGCCAACGTGATCCCACAGCTCGTCCATGAGCGTGCCATACACCAAGCCGTCGAGCACATTCTCCCAGGCGGCCTCGAGATCCTCGGCCTTGCCGGTGTCGTAGGACCTCCAGCGGTCGAAGCGGCCGGCGTCGGGACCCCTCTTCACACCGCCCAGGGCGCCGCGGCCCAGCATTTCCATGATGGAGCTGGACCCCGTGGCGAGCGTCTTACGCGTGCCCATGGCGCCCTTGTCGTAACTCTCGGAGAGGTCTGCGTCGCCCAGACGGCTCAGCAGGCCCTGGATGCCGCGGGACCACGTCTCCTGGGGCAGGTCGCGGAGGGCGGGCAGCGGGGCGACGAAGCGGGCGATGAGGGTCTGCGAGATGGGGGCGGCGCCGGCCCTGGCGTCCGGCGTCAGGGGTCCGAAGGGGAATCCATAGTTGGCGGCGGCGTCGCCGCGCTTGAAGCTCTCAATCTCGGCGTAGGTCTCGTGGTGCGTGAGGATGTCGAACAGCGCCCGCGTCTGCTCGGGGGGTGAG
>PXOD01000818.1:0-16421 GCA_003012165.1 Paramyrothecium roridum
TTCCCGAGCCACCACCTCCGCCACCTCTAGAGGCACCTGATGCTCCAGAACCAGAAGAGGCAATTATTGAGATCGTCGATCCAGCTCCGCCCAAGGAGAAGACCAAGAAAAGCAAGAAGAGCAAGACTAAGGAAGTGGCTCCAGTTCCCGTTTTGGAGGACGCACCATCGCCACCACCAGCGGTGCCCGATGCCCCAATAAGCCCCCCTTCTGAGCCCAGGAGCTCGAAAAGGGACCGACCAAAAATCAGTCGGGATGGGACGACCTGGAGTTCTTGGACAGCTACTACCCCGCCTCGGAAAGAAGAAAAGAGGGCGGCCAAATCCAGATCCGAGAAGCCATCTAAACGATCTGCAGAGAAAGGAGAGAAGACTTCTTCCAAGGGCTCGGCATCGGACAAGGCTGAGCGATCAGGGAAGGATGCGAAAACCCCATCCCGATCGCGAGGAGCCGCCAACGGCATGTTCAGTACACCTCCTTTATCACGGTCCATGTCAACGCGCGACAAGCGGCCAAGTGCCAGCGGAAGGTCATCGCGGCGGCACTCAGTGGACGCACATGGGTTAGCATCCCCACCCCCTGAGGAAATGCCTGAAATGTCGTCGAAGGCCGCTAAGATCCTTGGTGTCAATGCCATGGGGAGGCAGAAGAAGGCTCATAGATCGCGGGCTCCTCCAGAAGAGGACATTGTCATGGTAGGAGCACTTGACGGCGAAAATGGCGCAGAGAGACCAAGCAGACGACGGTCGAAACGGCCACAAGAGGAGGATATTGTCATGGTTGATGCAGGCGGGCCATCAGATACACCATTGAAACGTGGGTCGTCAAGCTCCAAGAAAAATGGTATTTCCGGACTTTTCAGTGGTCTCATCACACCCAAAGCGGAGCGGCCGGAGCGCCCGGAGCTTCGACGTAGGAACACCTATGCGCCTACCGATGACGAAGGCCGACCAAGCAGACGTGAAGTGGCAGATGATGGGGACGCCGTGATGGTGGACCCTGATCGCGAAGCCCGCAGGTCTGCAAGGAAGGGCAAACGACCCGAGCGTGAAATGTCCGAAAGACAGAGAGAGGAAGCAAGGCGCGAGAGGGAGGAGGCCCGTCGACAGGAAGAGAAAGAGGCACGCCGAGCCGAACGTCGGGCTGCCCGCCAACGGGAAGAAGAGGAACGCCAGGCGCTTGAAGAGAAGGAGGCACGCAGGGCGGAGCGACGCCGTCTTCGGAAAGAACGTGAAGCGGCAGCGCTCGCAGCGGAACAGGCAGAGGAAGCTGAAGTGCCGCGGCCGCCAAGACCTGAACGGCGACGATCGCATCAAGTTGCCATGTCGGAGGACGAGGGTGGGCGCCGCCGCAGACATGAGGGTAGGCGCGACATGCAGGCATCTGACACCCTTGATGATCGTCCACGGAAGAGCAGCCGGCGAGCCGGTGAGCAGTCGGCCGACGAATACGGATACTCACGCAGGCATCGTCGACACGAGGAGGCGGCGGGACCTGCCTGGCCTCATTCAGGGACGTCGTCGTGGGTCAAGGAGCACTCGGACGCCCCACCACCGCCGGAGAACGAAGGCCAAGCCGGGCCGGCTGACGATGAGCAGGCGCGGCGTGAGGCGCGAAGGGCTCGCCGACGAGCCAGATATGGAGATGCAACAGCTGAAGAGACGGATGATCAGCGCAGGCGACGGGCTCGTCGGGAGGAACGAGGAGGCCGCATTGCGGAGTCAGAGGGTAGCGACGAACGGTATCAAAGCCGTCGAAACTCGGTCTTCATGGACGCAACTCCCAGAAGCAGCTGGTGGAGGAAGCTTACGGGATAGGCGTCGAATGTGGTTGTACTTGAAAGCGAGTCTTGTTTGAACTAAGCATTCTCTTACCGGATCTTGGGCGGGTCTGTTTGTTTGGATAGATTGGGAGCAGTCACGAACGTGCTTTTCGCATGGCCCATGTATTCCATGCATATTTCGGCATTCTCTACGAGCGCATCTGGTCCATTGGGGTTGGGCGGAGATACGGGAAGGTGCTGAGTTTACACGTCGGAAGATATACCCTTGTTGTGAAGTTTAGTAGTATTACCGAACATGTACGTGATTTGTAGCTGGAACATCGACAGAAGCTGGCCTGAGATCTCATCATGTCCTTTTCATTGCGATTGATGAATAACATGAGGCAACATTGCTTGGACTTTGTGAAGAGTAAGAGTATAGGTAGATTCAGGCTGCCTTGAGGATACGCCATTCTTGATGTTTCTATTGGTGGCGGCTTTTGAGGTTGCAAGATGGCTTGGTACATGTACCCGTAATGTCAGATGCCCTTGGCTACTTGTTCGAAAAAGAATCAATCAAACCGTCATTCTATTCAAGCCGCCTTGGGAACTTTTTAATGTTGTCGTGTCTTTGGCCTCGTAAGCGAACGGTCTATTTAGTGCCTGATGAGGAATCAGGGACAGTCTGGCGAGAAGATGGTACCTCAGCAGGCATAGCGGCGCGGTGCCTCCGAATTCCGGGCGGGTTCTACACCCGCCAGTGCGGTAGCGCGCTTTGTGTTACACTGACATGCCTCGCCTTACAGTAAGTTACTTGCCAGAACGCAAGGCGAATCAACCGTTCGTTCACACGGACCTCGTCACTTTTGCAATTGCAGTATTGTCTTGGTGTGTTTACTCTAGGTTCCTCCTCAAGGTAAAGGATTCTTTCGTGCCAGTCACCCTCCAAAAGAGAGGTGAGACATTGCCCGGGCTGGGGGTTTCGTCAGCCAACGTGGCCCAGGCCTAGGCCATACGTACTCCCATCAGCCGGGGGCTAATAAGAGGGCCCTGCATCTTTGTCTTGTTGAGCCAAGTAAGACAGACATGCTTGCCTCGTAATTTCACTTCCTCCGACAGACACGCAATCCCCACGACGACAACGACAACGACCCTTCGCCGTTGGGGCGCCCTCAGGCTCAGCAACCACTACCATGGCGGCCTCGGGCAAGTCTTCGGGATGGGGCTCGTTCCTGTCGCAGGCCGTGGCCGGCGTCGAGTCGCGGCTCGACACGATGCTCGGCGACGATGGCCAGCCCACCACAAATCCCGCCAACAAGAAGGCCACGACCCCGGCGCAGTCGACTACTCCCCCGGCGCGCCAGAACTCAGGTGAGTTGCCTTGCCCCTAGCGCTCGGGTATGGGCTGCCATGACGTCCCAGAGCTGATCGTTGGGCCATCCACAGTCAACGCGCGGGCTACGCCTAGCAACCGTTCGAATGACAGATTGCAAGCCAGGCTGGCCAAGGCCATGGCTGCAAAGAGTGCGCAATCCAACGCCGCCTCGCCGCGCAGCTCGGTCGATCAGGCAAGTCGACCCTCGACGGAGCGACCTTCCATGGAGCGGCCTTCAATCGACAGCGAACCCGCCGAGAAGCCAAGGCAAGACGCATCCGAGCAAACCTCCGTAGACGGCGAGCCCGACAAAAGCAACAAGGCGGAGAAGGAAACAGACGAGGTCGACTCCAACACAGCGCAACCCCAGACGCCGGCTCCTCCGGTCCCGTTCGAGCCCACGCAAAGCGAAAACACTGAAACCCTCAAGGATGAGCCAGAGATAGACACGTCAGCAGTATCTACGCAGACTCCCCATGCAATCGCAGCTGAAGAAAGCTCGGTGATTGTTGAGGAGGCAAAACCAAGCCTGGAATCTGAGCCGAATCAGATTGAGCCATCGCAATCCGACTCAAAAGCCATCCCACCCGGCCCAGAAGGCAACGAGGCATCTTTAACACCGGCAAAGGATTTGGAGGAGATTATCGCGCGGCAACAGGAGGAGATACAAGAATACGTGGAAAGAATAGACTCTCTCCAAGCAAAGCTACAATACCTATCAAAAAACGCAACCGACTCGGCCAAGAAAGCAGCCGCCTCTGCCCCCTCCGGTAGCTATGAGCGCAAGCTTGCTGAGAAGGATCAACGGATTGCCCTCTTGATGGAAGAAGGTCAAAAGCTGTCGAGCACGGAGCAAAAGTTCAGGGCCATGCTGAGGAAACTACGGCAGCAGGTGGCCGACAATGAGAAGCAGGTCGAAGAGCTCAAGAAAGCAAGAGACAAGGCGAACTTGGAAGCCGAGGCGCTGCGAAGTCGGCTCGATGGAAACGAGGACAGCGAGAAGATTCACGAGGAGGCCCGGCGGGCTACCCTTGGTCTGCGAAAGGAGATTGATGCTTTGAAGAAGGAGATTGCGACCAAGGAGGAATCGTTGCGCCGTCTCGAGCATGAGCATAAGTCTAAGACAGAGCAGCTGGAGAGTACCCATGCTGAGGCACTCAAGGCTGCCCTGTCCGCGGAACGAGGCAAGCAGAAAGAATTAGAGGACGCCCTCGCTGCTTTGCGAGCGGAGAAGGACTCGTTATCCGATACGTCACGTCAGGAAACAATTGAGTGGCGTGAGAAGCATGAGCGTGCAGTAGAGCGTGCTCGAATCGTCGAGACTGAGCTCAAGCATGAGCTTCGCAATATGGAGAGCAAACTCGAAGCGATGCGGACCGCAGCGGAAGAGGCGTCGTCTGGCACCGGCGGTGAAGCACAGGTCAAGCTATTGCGGCAAATCGAGACATTGCAATCACAGTATGCCACGGCAAGCGATAACTGGCAAGGCATCGAGGCGTCCCTCCTCGCCAAGGTCTCGGGCCTCGAAAAGGAGAGGGATGAAGCTCAGCGCCGAGAGTCGGAGATGCGCAAGAAAGCCCGTGATGCTGTAAGTATACAACTCGAGCCATGCTGCTGAATCTTCAAATTTGTACTCATGCTTCTTAGGCCAGTAGGAATAGGCAAATGGAGGGAGAACTACAGGACCTCCAGCCCGCCCTTGCGACGGTTCAACAAGAACTAGAGGCCAGTCGTGAGGAGCTGGCATCGTTACGGGCCTCGGCCAAAAACACAGAGGCGGCTCTTGAGCAAACTCGAGCGGAACTCGAGAAGCGGCAGCAGTCGACGAACAGAGAAGATGCAGCTGAAGCTGAACGGCGCCAGTGGGTGGAAGATGTGACGCGGGCCACGGCGAGGAGCCAGAGTCAAAGCCGTCCAGCTTCACCCTTCTTCCCTCCGCCGCGCACCTACAGCTCTGACCTGGTCAACCTTCCCATCCCAGGCAGGGCACGCCGAACACACACGCCTGGAAGCATCCCAGACTCTACGGGTGAGCATCTCTCGCTCGGACGTCGCCTATCCAGCCAGCCGCCAATCGCCCGTAGCATCCTCTCGCCTGCGGCCATCGGACAGCCCCCATCGCCGTTCCTACCCTTCGAGCACCCCAGTGAGGCTTCTTCCGTGCAGTCGCCGCCGATTGAGGAACGCGAAGACGAGCCATATGATTCAGGCCTTGCGTCACCACGGCACGTTGCAAATGACATGATCTCAGTATCGACGGTGGCTGCAGGGCCATCCGTGCAGCTTGTGGAACGAATGAGTGCTGCGATAAGGCGGCTGGAGGCGGAGAAGGTTGCAGCCAAGGAGGAAATGGCGCGCGTGTGCAGCCAACGCGACGAGGCACGGTCAGACATTGTCAGCATGATGAAGGATCTAGAGGCGGCCAAGTCTGCGCCATCGAGGGTAAAGGAATTAGAGGAAGAAGTCACGTCGCTCAACGCAAGGTACCAAACGACTTTAGAAATGCTGGGCGAGAAGAGCGAGCTTGTTGAGGAGCTCAAGGCGGATGTCCAAGACGTCAAGGCCATGTATCGCGAGCTCGTGGAGCGAACCATAAAATGAGCAATATCAAGAGCACATGCCTCATGGGCATCATTTGGTGTCATGTCCTGTCTCTCAACCGAAACTATGGTGACAACTCGATGCCCTCCCTTTCAGCTCCTTGCATAATGTATCGACGAACCTATAACCGCCGAGGTCAGTACATACAACGCCGTAGTCGTTTATGCTATGCAAAAGGGCCGAAGAACGCACTTCTTTGTCAGGGGCCAAGTCCATGGCCAGTTGCTCTTCGGCTGTCTTCAAGGTAAAGTCTGCACCTTCCTTTAGGAGAAGGACCGCAACGTCACCTAGGCGAAGGAACGAGGTATTAGTGACATCCGTTGGGCTAAGCGGCTTTCGACAGTGAGTGTTAGACATACCGTGGCCCTCGGCGACAGCATGGTGAAGGGGCGTGTAACCCTCGTTGTCGGTGGCATTCAGGGGACTCTTGTTCTTGAGAAGCAGCTGCACCATGGGGCCTGAGCCCACAGCGGCGGCGCGATGGATGGGGTATTGGCCGCGGCGGTCACGGACCCTGGTGGATGCTGGCGGTTTGCTCTCGATCAGGAGGCGAGCAACGTCAAGATTCTTCTTGGATGCGACAAAGTGAAGGGCAGTCTATACAAAGAGAGCTGATCAGTTTTGGCCGCGACATCGATGGGTCCGTCGTGCGTATGCAAGAGCCGACGTACTTGGCCACTTGAATCTGCACAATTCTTGATGTCAGTACATGACTAGATGGCGTTGTTCTGTTTTACGTACTCTTGGCGTTGATATCAGCATCCTTCTGTAAGAGGAGCTTCAGAATCGGTTCGCTCTCTGGCACACTCGCCGAGATCATTAGAGGAGTCCAACCACTCTCGTCCTGGTTCCGTATCAGCACCAACAGCCGGAAAGAATGATGGCTGGGGTGTCTCCGTGACTGACTTGCACATCTGGGTCAAAGCCCTTCTGGTTTGCTAGGAGCAGGACGATGTCAAGGTTGTTGGACGAGGCGGCCCAGTGTATGGGATACCGACCATCATCGTCTTTGCGCTTGGACAACCTGGGGTCGTTCTATGTATTGGACGTCAATACTTGCTTGGGTTGACGTCGCCTTGTGCGTTTGTTTGGATGGTTGACTCTCATACCTTGAGAAGGCCTTCCGCTACGGTAACTGCGTATCATTGTTTAGTAAGTCGTGCTAAGACTGGTAAGCGTTAATGTTATTCACCTCGCCCTTCTCGAGCAGCCGTGTGCAGGGGAAACCGATCATCTGGGTTCTCCATTTTGTAAAGCTTCCTCACTCGATAGGCGGAGGGAGCTGCGTTTGTGAGTTGATGTAAGAGGCAGCAAGAGAGCTCTCTGGAAGCTGCTGAGATGTAGGGTAGTCTGCACTAGAACGCGACGTGGGGAAGGGCTTACTGGGCCTCCTGGTGCCTGCAGGCAGTAACCAAGGTACCTACCTACCTACCTTACCTTACCTGGTTCAGCGGCTAAGCCACGCATATACCCGCCACACGCGGTCTAACTCAGCAGCCTCTCCATTGGAACTTGATGTTCGATGGCCAGCTCCCGAAAGTTTTCTTGAACATCATCCCGTCGGCCATCTCGACTCAACCACCATGGCCGCAACAGATGCACCGCAAAACGCCTCGCAGCTCAGCGCGTTGGTGTCGGACAATGCCGCGATTTCGAAGCAGCTGTATGCGCACACCGCCGAGCGCCCCAATGGCAAGCGACAGAAGCTCGACGACGCGTCCCAGGATCCCGTGATCAAGCGCCGCTTCCACGCCGAGTACTCTGCCGTCGAGACCCTCCCCGCCGTCATCGCCGCGAAGCAGCCGGGCAAGCAGCCCGGGAAGAAGGTTGTCAAGGCCAACATCCCGCAGCGACCGGCCCAGAAGCTGCTTGAAGCAGGATCCGGCTCCACGGCGCCGACCTCGGGGGCCAAGGACCGCGGCGACGCTGCGCCCGAAGCTAACGCCAACATCAGCACGAGCCTTACCACGAGGGGACCGCTCGGCACAACAGCCTTCCAGCAGGCGAAGCCGGAATGGCATCCTCCCTGGAAGCTCATGAGGGTCATCTCGGGACATCTTGGCTGGGTGCGCAGTCTTGCCGTCGAGCCGGGAAACAAGTGGTTTGCTAGCGGCGCAGGCGACCGCACCATCAAGATCTGGGATCTTGCCACAGGTTCGCTACGGCTCACTCTCACCGGCCACATCAGCACCGTTCGCGGCCTCGCAGTCTCGCCGAGGCACCCTTACCTGTTCTCCTGCGGCGAAGACAAGATGGTCAAGTGCTGGGATCTGGAGACGAACAAGGTGATTCGACACTACCACGGCCACCTAAGCGGTGTTTATACTCTGGCCCTGCACCCAACGCTCGACGTCCTGGTGACAGGCGGCCGCGATGGTGTCGCCAGGGTTTGGGATATGCGAACGCGAAACCAGGTCCACGTCCTGACTGGGCACACACAGACAGTCTCTGACCTCAAGTGTCAAGAGGCTGACCCCCAGGTCATCACCGGGTCTCTTGACTCGACTGTGCGCATGTGGGACTTGGCGGCCGGCAAGACCATGGGTGTGCTGACCCACCACAAGAAGGGCGTGCGCGCTCTGGCAACCCATCCCAACGAGTTCACGTTTGCCAGTGGCAGTACCGGAAGTATCAAGCAGTGGAAGTGCCCAGAAGGTGCTTTCATGCAGAACTTTGAAGGCCACAATGCTATCGTCAACACTTTGAGCGTAAATCAGAACAATGTCTTCTTTTCCGGAGGTAAGCACGGGCATCCGCTTCCAGATCTGAACATGGCTTGTACTAACTGTGAATCACTTATTAGGCGACAATGGATCCATGAGTTTCTGGGATTGGAAGACTGGACACCGCTTCCAGGCTCTAGATACGACGGCACAGCCCGGCTCACTCGACGCGGAGTCTGGTATCATGAGCTCTACCTTTGATAGGTCAGGCTTGCGTCTCATTACTGGTGAGGCAGACAAGACAAGTGAGTTTGATATTGATGAGACCATGATGTAAACGCCTGTGCTAACGATATGCTAGTCAAAATATGGAAGGAGGACGAAAAGGCGTCTGTTGAGACGCATCCTTTACAATGGCAGCCGACTCTGGGCCGCCGCAAGTTCTAGACGCACGGCTATGGATGCAAAAAATACCCCTTAATGAGCAAAAGTTTTAATACTACACACCGATTCCCAAGGCTCTCAGGTCTGTATCGTCTCGGAGAGCCATCTTCACTTCATCGTCCGCTATCGCCAAGCGTAGCTTGCTTGACCGCTCTGCACGCTGCGCCTCTAGATTAATGAGACCAGCGGCGACGAGCTCCAGGGCTGCTGTGTGGACGCAGCTCGGCCTGCCGGCGCTCCGCGGCCCGCTCGCCTGGCCTGACTTGGAGATGCTTGGGAGGACCTGGGCCATGCCAGGCACGTTTCCCGACGCGTGTGCAGACGCTCGCTGCAACTCGTCTAGGGTGTCGCCAAAGGTAGTCTCTGCTAGACCGGTCCGCCGGATGCGTAATAGTAGGGCGGCCATCAGGAGCTTGGACATGAGGGGTAAGTTACGGAGATGTTGTTGGATGGGATTTGTGGTAGCTTCGTTGATGGCCTTTTTGATGGTGGCAATGGTGACCCTGCCGCTTCTTGCCCTCTCCTGCGCATCCGATGCACTTGCGCGTTTGCTAGGCGTTGAAGGGTCGCCTTGTACGTCGCCCTCTGCAAGCTCAACGGCTCGACGGCATATGTCGAGGGCTCGCCGGGCATCTCCACTGACAGCTGCCACTTTGCGGCTCGCAAATTGGATGGCATCAGGGTCCACGATATTTCCAGGGACGCCTTCGAGACGGGATTGAATGATCTTCATGAGCTGCTCGTGGTTATAGCCGGGGAAAGTGATTCGAGTCAGACCTTTGGGACCATAGTTAATACTTGTGTACTACCTTAAGATGGAGAGCAATACAAGAGAGGGCGAGCCGGTTTCAACATACCTAAACGACTACTGATTTTATTGCTCAAGGTTCTCTCGGGAAGATCCATCGTGTTCGCCACGGCCAAAACGATCAGGCGGCTGTGTCGTAGAGTCGGCCAGTTGAAAAAGTTGTACATGACCGCCTGGTTTTTGGTAACGAGCTGATCCAACTCATCCATCAGCACGACGCACGGTATACGTCGCGGACTTGGATTGTTGAACTCCCGCTCGAGGAGGTCGAGGGCCTGCGATGGGCTGGCGCGCTGTCCCTTGAGCGCTTCCCAGAGCAGGGTGTAGGACTGGTGCGGGTCCGTGATCTTCATGCCATTGATTTCGACGAATATGAAGTCGTCCAGCTCATCCGATTTGACCGAGTCCTCCAGGCGCGATATAACCTCGCGCACGGTGGCCGTCTTGCCCGTTCCCGGCGTACCAGAAATGTAAATGCAGTTTCCCGTTCCATCGGTGATGGCTGCCTCTAGGTGCGAGTATACCAATGAGAACTCACCCTCACGGCAGGGGAGGCTGTCGGGTACTGACGACACATGGAGTCGTGACCGGGCTACTTGGAACGGCGAATTCTGAACCTGGCCCGGTGACAACTTTCGAGTCGCGAGAGGAGTGAATTCTAGCCTCTTGACGGTGCTCCTGCGGCATGTTAGCTTCCAACCGCTGTGTATAGCTCTAGACTCGCTGACTTCTTTGCGGACCGTGATCCGGGCTCTGCTATGCTCCTTCGTGATTGTGGCGTCGAAACTCCCGCCCGCCCTGTCTTGGTCGGAGTCTGAGGCGGTAGGTAGGCACCATCGCTAGGCGACGGACTCCGGGGCCGACGGCCGCGACCCCTTCCCCTGACACCCTTGGTGCCGTTGGTGACAAAGTCAAACAGCTTGGAGACATCACCGGGTTCGTTGAAGAGCTCCTCCCATACGAATTCCTCCGTGTACGTGGCTGTCCGGGTGTTACAGCCCCGTCGGCAGACGAAGGTCTTGCCGAAGTCTGAGGACTGCCGCGGTACTGTGCCAGATGGATATTTGGACAAGAACCGATCTTGTGAGGTCACAGTGGCTTTCCCGTTGATCGAGGCCAGGGGGTTGAGATCTGACGACGGGGTGATGTATAATTCGTTCTAAGGATTTGTGGTATTAGCTCTATCGTTTCGGAGATGAATCAATCCAATTATGTGGCCCTACCCAGTAGAAGTCATCGCGCTTCTTTTCCTTGTTGCGAATTTCCTTCTCCGTCGAGAACCACAAGAAATTAGCCGCCTTGTCGCCGTCCTCATCGCCATCGACGAACTCGCGAATGATGGCCACCCACGCCTCGTTGGAGCCCTCGGCCTTGAGGAGGACGCAATCTCCAATGTGGCACTCAAAGGTACCCATGCGAGCCCCAATGATCTTGTTGCCCGAGATCTTTCTCCTCTTGCGTCCGCTGGGAGTTGCATCGCTTCGCTCAGTCTCTGCGGCGTCGTAGATCCACTCCCAGGGCAGGTCGTCGCTGCCGAGCTCGTCGTCTGAATCCTCGCGGAACACGCCGCTGGGGGCTCCTCTGCGTCGGCGCTGAGGCTCGGCGGCCTTGCGGGCGGGCGATTGAGGCGGCATGGAATCGTCGTTGCTTGTTCAGGTTCGGAAGGTTGCCATTTAACGCGTTGCTGAGACGCGTCGTGAACTTTCGTTAGCTTCTTATCAGGGCGACGATAAGGGAGGTCCCTGCTGCACAGAGGATGACATGTAATGCTTTACTACAGCAACTTCCCCGACAATGATCATGTCGTTAACTTTACTATCTAGACTGGTGAGGCTATGGAATGGATTTGATTTTGTGGTGGTTTCTAAATGGGTTTAAAGATTATAGAAATGCTGTATACATTGGGTGTGTTGATGTTTAGTTGATCGGTGGGACTTTCGCATAATAAAGATCTTTTAATTCTGGAATATTATAATTGATAATGTATGAGAGAATTCTTTTTAAGAAGCTTTACAAAGATTTTCAACCGTTTGATATTCACTCAATATTTTTATTTATAATTTCCTGATGTCTTTTTGCTCCTTGAATCACTTACTATGGTCAGCTCATGATGCAGCCAGCTTAGGCGAAACTTATGTTGACCCACTATGCGAAGGCTATTCCTATCGATTCACCTCGTTTGCATCGGCTACCTACCGACATGAAGCTGCAACACCTGTTCAATTTTTTTTTAATTTTTTTTTGGAAATGTCCCAGTCCCTCATTGGTGTAGAAGCTGAAACAGGTTATTTGTTCAGGGATATAATTGTGAAGCACAAATTGTTGTGTTGAATAAGAGGTGTGAATCGCGAAAGAGATAACGGCAACCTCGAGCTGGTGGCTGCAGAACCGTGAATGCATCATTGCGTTGTTTCCCAACGGATGCACTCTTCCAGTTGTGACTTGCGGCTTCTTCGAAACAAGGTAAGCTTGTAGAAGGTACCTATTAATCTTTGATTGCACCCATCATTAGGTACTGCCTGGCTCATCTCAACACCTCACCTTAAGGTACCCTTTCTGACACTTGTTTGCCAACCGCCCGTTGGTTGGACGAACACTTCTTGCCGTTTCTTCTCTGTTCACTAAACAATCTCGTTCTCCGTTCCAAACACGGCTTCAAAGTTCGAACACAAAACATCACCCTATCTTCATCAGACCTGACTTATAGTCCAACGTGTTTGATCATGCCTCGCACAAGAAACCCTCGCCCCAACAGGGGAACTGCTCGTAATGTGCAGCCCCCTCGTCGCCCGTTCGCCCAGAACAGTGAGCAAAAAACCAGTAATGGGTTTGCAAAACAACCGAAGATGCCAACAGCAAAGTCTCAGTATGACAATCGACGTCAAAAGGAGACCGTCACCAAAGAAGAAACATATCTTGGCTCTCCGCCGACCGACCGAACACTTGTTGAGGTACTGATTAGAACCTCTCCTTTCAGGGCAAAGTTAACAAAAGCCTTAGGCACGTATCGTTTTGCCAGGAAAACACCTGCTTCCTGTTGCACTTGATGACCTTGGTGCCCTTGATGAGTTGCGCAAGGAGTACAAGGTATGGATCGCCAAGCCTGAGCCGCACGTCCTCGTCATCTATGCGGAAGCAATTCTAGCCCTCAAGAAAGCATTTGTGGCCGTCAACAATTGGGTTTGCGAAATGCGTCTCGCCAACGAAAACGTGGGCACTCGCTTCATTGTGCAGCCGCCCACCAGAGCTGGCAACCAAGACAAGGTCACCTTCAATACCCGCTCACGACCGTACATTCCCTCTCCATCATCGAACGGAGATCGTCCATTGGTCACCCAGAAGGCTTGTCTCTCACGACTCTATGCCAAGGCCGAACCGTCTTTCGAGACTCTGATGGCCCTCGAGCAGCATCTCCAAATGCGAGTCCAATTTGGTCATATTGTCGCTCGAAACCGGATGGTGGCAGAGACCGGCAGCGGCTATTCCTATGATGACCTTGCCAATATGGCATGTAATTGGTCGCGCCGAGGACGCGCAAGACTGGAAACCAGGTACGGGGATACCTTATGTTACCTCTCAACCAAACCAATACTTACCACTCATAGGCTCCAACAAGCTCAACTGGCCAATGACGCCGTTGCAATCTTGACTGACCCGGAGCATGGGCTATGCTGCAGCCAGGACGACCATCCCAAGTGTACCCTTGTCCTCTTTTTTGAAGATGCACTCCTTCAAGCCGACATTACTATCCTGGCGCACGGTAATCCACAGATATCGAACATTAAAATGAAGAGGATGGAACACTGCGCGCGATTGAACTGGACAGTAACAGCACCAGACATGTAAGTCCCAAATCGACAATCCGCGCAAGCGATTGAAAGCTCACATTGAATTGTAGGCATTTCGATTGGAGTCTGAGAGTAGATGCTTCAGAGATAGTCGACCGTATTCCGGACGATGTGCTAATTCTTCTCCAAAAGAAGATTCGTGTGACAACCAATGACTATAACGACGACCAAGGCCTGCTCAGATTTCCGCAGCTCTCGATCTATGGACCCATACCCGACAACCTGCGAATTTTTCAGAGCCAGATCAGAATGTCGACGGTTATGCCAATCCGAGATACGCCATATGCGGTGGAAATCAGCACGACGCGCACCTGGAAGAACCTAGAAGTAAACAGAGACGCAGATGCCGAAAACTGGGGCGCCCAGGCTTATGGAGTGCACTGGGATGAAGCTATTAATTATGTCAAGCCAGGGAGCATCAGGAGGGATTGGGGCGACGAGCTCAAATATATGTGGCCGGGGAAAGAACCGTCCTTGCAAAGGAGGTATGAGGACTTCCTGCAGTGTATTCTCGAGGTGCAACAGGCCTTGGAGAATGTGGTTCGAATTGATTAAGGAATCGACGAGTTCAAATCCGTAATCAACGAGCTGCTACTACGGGTGAAGGTAGTTAGAGGGAGCCGTACGACCATGGTATATCCTTCGATGTAGCCATTGCTTTCTTTGTCGATAATTTCAGAACGAGGATTGCTTTCATTGAGCCTATGAACCTTGAGCTGCCATGATCTTCTGCCGTAACACTGCCGAAAGGTATCAACATTAGTGAGATAGTCATCGGATGGTCCGAATTCGAATTCCGACTTGCCTTCCTCAACGGTACGAGCGTTCATTTGCTTCCGTTGAACAATCGCTTCCAGGTCCTTCAAGTTCTCTGCCAGCTCTTGCATCTTGCCCTCGTAGAACTTCTCGGCCGACTTGAGCTTCTGCAGAATCTCTTAGTAACCCAGCTTCAAGGAAAGCGCACACGCGCGCGCACGGAGCCAAGGCCTACCTTATCAACGAGGAAGCCGGTTCCAACGTCTACCAACACTCGCTCGGAGTCTGAAAGCTCGCCTCTGACGTATAGAGAGTTTGTCAAGGGGACGAGGACCGAGTTTGAGCCTGCAGCGGTGCAGCGGCACGTGTTAGCTTCGATTCGGCGGTGGAGAGCAGAGGGAGGAAGGGAGACGATGCGTCGCTGGGCTTCGATCGCAAGGGGGGTTATTGGGTTGGCGTACCCTCAGGGGCGGCGGCTCTGGCCTGGACGCAGCGAAGGCATTCCCGGAACTTGTTCTGTGCGCCGTGGAGCTGGCTGTACGAGTTTGTCAGGTGCTCGAGCTCCTCGTCCAGCTGCTTCTTGACCTGCGAGAGCTGCTGCGGGTCGAGCGTCTCGAGGTTGACTGTGTGGGGGAATCCATATTAGCGACTCTGCAAGCGCTGGGTAAGAAAAAGGGGGATTTCGGCATACCTTGCTGACCTTGACCAGACATTGTCGCGTCGGCGAGGTTGAATGCGGGAAGCTGGTGGTGGTTTGGGCAAGCCCCTCCATGCAAGCGCTTCTAGAATAATTGGGAGGTGGTGGGGGTGCCGCCAGCCTGTATGCCGATCATTGCTCGCTCCAACATCCGTCTTGCAACGACCGCCTTTGCTTTGATCTCAGGGTGATCCAGAAACCCGGTCCATAAATTAACTTCCTCTGCCTAGATAATATAATTTGTATTAAACCTTCAGATCTCTATTGCGTTACTCGTTCGAAAGTAAACTACCTTGAAGCTGTGTAATTACAGTAGGACGACACAAGTTTCGCTCAACGCTGTGTTATAGGGACTATAGGAGCAAGCAATTAAAGAAGGAAAAAGGCATTAATAAATTATAAGTAAATGATAAATAAATATTGCGTTATTAAGAGGTTTTTTTTTTAAAATTTTTTAAAAGTATTCTAAAAGAATTCTTTAATAAATAAATAATTATATTATTCAAGAATTAAAAAAAATTACGTTCTATTATTATATGAAATTGTGATTGATCAACTGTAGAATGAGAATTACTATAGTTTGCTTCTGTCAACTTACTTTGTTGGCTGTGTGGCTTTGCGATAAACTCGACCATAGGAGATGCCATGGTGGAAGGTGCACCGAGCAGTCCTCACAGTAAGACATGCGTTTCTTCTCTGGTTCTGCCAATTCTTCCAGCATGTCTCCTTTGAGACTCTGCTGTGTGGGACTTGAAGCTCCGACATGTAATTGTGCCATCAAAGTCCGGCGCAGCAGTAGAGATTTTTCACAGAAGGCGACGCCTATGCCGCGGAGACTGATAGGTTGTAGAGGCAACTCCTCGATTTTGACTGCCCGTGAATAAACACTGAGGATTGCAGAAGCATCCTCTTCATGGTAGGCTGAAAACCGGCTTGCTGCGAACAGTTTCGCGAATATGTGACAAACTTGGCGAATCATGTAAATGCTGGGCAGATCCGTAAAATGGCCCATGATCTCGAGCAGGATCTCTGCCGGCAAGCGGCAGATTGTCTCTTGTGCATTGCGGTTGCGATTGATGAGCCAGACTGGGTACGGTTCAACTGTAATGCTGGACTGGAGAGGTGGCGGCCGCTCACCAGGCGGTTCCGAACTCGTCGTTTCGGTTCTGCGGAGTGTGTTGGCCTGAACTTTTGGTTGTGCGAGGCGCTAAGGTAGTGTTTGAAGGAAGAAGAGAGTTCGGAAAGAAGGGGAACCGGTGTTACAGCCTTGATAAGGCCGGCAGTTGAGGAAGAATGAATGCTGCCGGGTGGCAGACACCGCAAACACTAGCTCGACGGCTCTTAAGCGTTCTCAGGTCGTCATCTGCAGACCTGGCAAAGTGACTACATCCACTGCCCACCACCCCCTAATGGAGATGCGGTTGCTAAGCCTGAATCACCTAATGAGCTTGGGGGGGGGGGGGGGGG
>PXOD01000819.1:0-35228 GCA_003012165.1 Paramyrothecium roridum
GTACCTAACCGAGGACGGGCGACTTACTAGGTATGGTACACTGACACAGTCTATGAAGCATTATGCAGGTGGTGAAGAAGTCTGTGTCCCCCCCGTCCTCCTCCTTGTACTTGAGTTCAAATGCTTGTCCCCCATATCCCTAGAAGCTGCCCGGGATTGTTGTTAGGGTGACGGCATGGAAAGGGGTGGAATTGGAGGCTGAAAACACCGGGTTCAGAATGGTGTCCTTGCCCTGCATCTCTTCAATCTGTAAGTTTCCGCTGGCTCGAGGCAGACGGCGGCGGGAAGTAATTGGGGGGGGGGGGGGCGACAGTGGTGAGATACTAACTTAGCAGCTAATCATGTGAAGAAGAGGGAGTGGGGGAAGGAGGCTTGGGAGGGGGGAAACGCAAAACATGGGGCCTAGAAGCGGCCTCTACACAAAAGGGAAACGAACTAACTTCGGGTCCTCCCCAACGCCGACCGATAGACGCGCCAGTCTGCCTGTACCTGTGCTAGTAATGTAAAGTAAGTGGGAGCACCGCGCAGCACCGCACAGCACCGCAGCGCAGCGCACCGTATCGCAATCGGCACCGCCAACAGTTGAGATCCGCTTACTTGGCATGGCTCCTTCGGCCACGACAAGAAAGCCCCCATTGCCGCTCTTCGTCTGTTCTATTTCCCTCCCTCTTGCTTCTTCCTCGCTGCCCGCCCACCCAGTTATTGCTCGTTGTCTTGACCCTCGTCACTCTGACCCCGTCCACCGTCATTCAATCTGCCCAGCACCCGCCGGTCCACTCTCGCCTGTCTTCTATCTCCTGTCTCCTGTCTCCTGTCTCCTGGGGGGTGGGGGATCCGCAATTCTCGCCCTCCGCCTGTGCCGTAGTCTCCGCCTCGTTCGTGTGTTCCTTGGTCAACCTGCTCTTGCCAATGCGTCCTGTTTGGTTTGTCGACGCCTTGGCGTTCTGAAGAGGCCGAGGGCCCTCGACCCCTGCACTCTTTTATCGTCCAGCCAGTCGGTGTGTGTTTTGCAGGTGGCCTCCTGCCTGTTCTCGAACGCCCACCCCTCACTTCACCTTCTGCTGCAACACCATTATTAGCACCGCCGGGCTTCTGACGACGCATCCACCCCCCCGAAAGGCTTGCGCCGACATCACGGCCATTGTTTCGTCCCGGCGAACTGGGCCACCAAGCCTTGATCGGCCTCTCCCCAATTCCTCAAGCCGTCCTCGTCTCTCACTTTTTTATTTTTTCGGGGAGAGAGAGGGCTGCTGCGGGTTGGTTGGTCGCAAAGCACCAAAGGAAAAAGAGCCGACAGACAACATGCCCAAGTCACGCAGCCGGACCGTGGTGAAGCCCATACTCAAAAAGCTACATTCGCACTCGGAAAAGAACTCGCTTGACCTGGACCGAAGATGGGAAGAACAGCCGGCCGAGTTCGGCTACAACCGCGGCCACGGCCACGGCTACGGCGCCGGGTCGCCCGACTACCACTATAACAATAACAGCGGCAGGAGCAACGACGATGACAGCGCTGCCGGTCTGTACGCAGTTGGCAGCCAGCGGGTGGCCGGCCGCGACGTCAGCTTCTCCCTCTCGGCCACCGACGTCTCCAACAGCGCGTCCGCCAACCCAACCAAGTACTCCCATGCGCGCTCAACCAGCGGCACTTCTCACATCTCCATTGCCACAACTGCCAGCGGCCGCAACGGCTCCTTCGTCCATCCCTTCCAGCAGACGCCGCGGACCTCGACCCCTCCTCTGTCCTATGCCAACTCGCTCGTGTCGCTCGACAACAGCGCACCGCCCGTCATCACTGAAGACGACCCATACGACCTGGAAAACCACTCATCTGCCGGTGTTGGCACCGCTGCCTACACCACCAAGCCACCTAGATCCTACCATCCCACCAACCCGCGCCGCCCATCTCTCGCCAGCCAGCGCACCAGCTCGCTCTCCGATGTCACGCAACCTCTCCGGGCATTCACCTCTACACGCTCAGGCGGCTCCGGGAGCCCAGCGATGCGCGTTGCCAGCCAAAGCTCAGTGAATCAGAGCCAGACCGATGTGCCGCTGAACGCATCCTCCAGTGCCATTGATTCGCCGCCGCTTTCATCCACCGCGCCTCTCGGCTCGAATCCCCTGACGGCTGCCTCGCCGTCGTCAACCTCATCTGCCACCGCCTTTGGTACTACGCCAGCCTCAACCGTCATGTCGCCTCTCCGCAGCTCCCTCGACATGAACGGCTTCCGCCTTCGGTCTCGGAGTGACATTGATACTGCCACTAGGCAGGAGCAGGTACGCCAGGCACGCCGCAAGTTCGAAGAAAAGGAAAAAGCCAAGGAAGAAAAGTACGCACGAGAGCAGGTCAAGAAGCGCGAGCGCGCTGATACCAAGGAGGCCCAGCGCATTGAACGGGCACATGCACAGATGCGCAAGGCCAGCTTTGGCAACAGTGGCCAAGCCAGCAGCCGGACGTCGAGCAGCACCGAAGCACGCCCTTCTGCCTCTCGGAAGAGCACGAGCAATGCGGTGTTCGACAGCTCCGGCGAGAAGCTTGCATTCTCTAGCAGAGGCTACGACAGCGTGACTCCGGGCCAAGTCCCACACGCTAGAGCTGATGATGTTCACTTTGAATCCGCCCGGAAAACGAAAACAGCCAAACGCAAGACAATGGGCGCCTGGACGGCTTTCGTTCTTTGGTTCCGAACACGCCTGCTCAAGCTGGGCAGAAAGTAGGGAAAATTTGTCCAACAAGCGAGCAGTTCTTGTTCGATACCGCGATTCTGATGTACTTCTTTGAGTATCTGAACACAGATCCATGGCTTTCTTACGGTCTGCAAAAGCACGTAAATTGGCCTCCAACACGACTGGGCTTCAATTTTGTCCTCGCCTTTCTTGGCGAAGGCCATATTGCGACTCCCCCCAACGGCTTCATGGCTCGAATACGCAGATATGAACACAAACCTCACGATCCGCATCCTGTATTGGGACTTCGTCGAAAGTCCTGAGTGATAGGATGCATTCACGTTTCTCCGACTCACCCTCCTACTACCTCTTCTCATCTTATGAACCTGGATTTTCCTCGCGTCACTAAATGCTTACAAAAGTGTTAGATACACTTGGCAGAATGGTGGCACTTTGCACGGCGTCAAGGAAGAGGCAGACCCCTCACGGTCTGCGATCTGTTTTTACACGATTTGGGTTTCTGGCTATATCAACGGGGCATTTTGGGCCTTGGGAGAAGCTTCTATGATTGATTTGCTTTCTTCCCGTTTACTCTGTTTTCTGGCGGCAAGCGTGACGTTCTGATGAAGAGCCCTTTTGGGTCATCTGGGGTTATCGGTGCATTTTCTTGTGACGGATGCAGGAAACGTTACTTTGGTTTTCAAAAGCGAGATCCAATCACGAGTGATGAGTAGATCTCACTTCAACAACGATTTCTTCACATTCACATTGCTCACTTTCTTCTCGTCTGTAGACTTGAAACTTGTTTCCATGTGATTCCATGCCGATTGATTCAACAATGAATGCGTGCAGGTTTACGAGGGAAGGCCGGGCGTGCGCAAGGGTCAAAGAGCCAACAGCAGATGTTCACCACACTTAATCTAACAGAGCGCCGGTACATGCCATTCCCCCCTTAGTCATCCGAGCGTCTCATCCATATGCCTCGCTTAGAATAACTTACAGTACAGAGGAATGAATGGAGATTGCATGGAGCAACTTCGAGATTAGTCGTACGGTGTTGGGTGAACAGTCTTTCTATTTCCGGGAACCAGTGGAGACTGTTGCCCGGGCGATTGTGGAGCCTCAGCAAAGGATGATCCCCGCTCCACGACCCCGGTTTCAAACGGGGTCTCCCCCATTCCGTCTGGGGTTCGGGGTGGAGACGATGTGCGGCTGCATCCGTCGTGCGTTTCAAAACAATTGCTTTTCCCGGTTCAGCCTACCGCTGTGAGAAAGACATGTTTATCTACAAATCAAACAAAACCGCTTTGGCCACTTATTATTCGTGGAAATCTGGAGCTACGCCTCGCGTTTGCAAGAGGGAGATGCATTTACGGATCCGTATTCATTGACCATTCGGTGGAAGATCGGTAGCGTATTAAGCGTACAGGGAGAGGGCCAGGCTATGCTAATGATAATCTGCCTGGTGGATTGTGCTAATCATTTCTTCGTATAGGCAAATACATCAATTTCAGCCTTCTTGGCAAACAGCTAGGTTCATATCTTGGCCTTGACCGAAACGTCCGCTGGTGTCCACCAAGGATACGCTTCCGGCGAGTTCTTTTCGATGCTGCCTTTAAAGTCAGGCTGGCGCTTCTCCAGGAAGCTGCTCACCCCTTCTTTGGCGTCCGGCCCGGCAAACAGGTCGTAGAAGATTTTGCTTTCCAGCAGATGGGCTTCCTCAGGGGATGCTGGCCCTCGATAGATCATGTCCTTCATAATCTTAGACGCGACCATGCTCACGTTCCCTGCAATCTCATCCGCGATGCGTAGAGCCGTGGGCAAGACCTCGCTAGGTGCCACAACCTCGCTGAACAAGCCGTCGAGCAGCTTATGCGTGGCAGGGTAAACGGCTCCTGTGGTGACCAGATGCAGCGCCCTGCTCGTCCCAATCAGACGCGGCAGGAAGAAGCTGCTGCATGCCTCCATGTTGAAGCCTCTGCGCCCGAAGACGAAGCCAACCTTGGCGTCCTGGCTCACGACGCGGATATTGGCGGGCAGTGTCATGGTGATGCCGACGCCGACCGCGGAGCCGTTGATGGCGGCGACGATGGGCTTGCTGCAGCGGTACATGGCCAAGGCGAGCTGGCCGCCACCGTCGCGGTGGGTGCTCGCCGTAGGGCCGTAGCGGCCGGGCGGCGCGTTGAAGTCCATGCCGGCGCAGTAGATGCGGTTGCTCTGGTCCGACGAGGTGAGGACGACGCACTTCACGCGCGGGTCCGCCGAGATGGCGTCGAACGCCTGGACGAGCGAGTCGCACATTGTGTCGGTGAAGCCATTGCGGGCCTCGGGCCGGTGCAGCTTGATCACAACGACGGGCGTGACGGAGGCTGAGGCTGGGGGGTGGTGGGAGAACTGGATGGTGGGAAGGCTGTACGAGGCATAGCTGCTCGGGGGAGGCTGAGCCATGATTGTGAACTTTGGTCTACGTGTACCTATTGGATGATGCGCGCACGAGGAAAGAGGCGATGAAGCCTTTGAACAACGTTGGGGGTTCTCTACATACCTTGCCGGCTTATTTGAGAGATGCACCTCCGCCCGCAGGCTGGAAGTGGTGCGGAGTGAGCCGAGGTAAATGAAACCGGGGACTTGTAAGTGTGAGTACAGTAACGTACCTTATGCTGGACACATGCACACATGCACACAACACCAAATCATGTTTCCAATCCGACTTTCTCAATAGCTTCTCGTCTCTAGCAATAGGGATTCCAGATGAGGATTTCATTTCCACCTGCTTACACTAACAGGCCTCCATTCGTTCTGTGTTTCATGCCAAAGACATACGGCGATGTGCCCTTTGGAAGGGAGACAACATGCGGATGACTAAGACAGCAGCCCTTATTTCTGTATCTCGCTGGCTTTCTTCTCTGTTAAACCTAAGGGTGTCCATATCGACCAATTGCGCAAAACCATACTACCCTGTTTCCCGCCAGCCGTAGCAGCACTCTGTATTCATCATCGGATTATGGTGTATGAGTGGACTGCGCACAAGGAAACATGTTATCGACTTTACATTGAGGAGAAGCGGCCCCTTCAGGACATCATTGTCTACATGAGGGATGTCCATGATTTCACGCCAAGGTGTGTAACCAAGTGCTATGCAGAGTCCTTGTCATCGTGCCATTAGACCACTGATTTACACGAATTCGGCAAGTTTGTATTTACA
Organism: Paramyrothecium roridum; assembly: GCA_003012165.1. Lineage (NCBI taxonomy): Eukaryota > Fungi > Ascomycota > Sordariomycetes > Hypocreales > Stachybotryaceae > Paramyrothecium > Paramyrothecium roridum. The sequence continues at coordinate 5,873 of PXOD01000819.1, forward strand.
GAGGCTAATACTGCGAATAGTAAACGCGCATACCAGATACAATTTCGCCGCTGGGGCTTTCCCGCAAAGCAGAACCCGGCCTATAAAAATGACAGGCTAGTGAAGCGTGTCAGAGAGCTCTGGCAGGAGAATGCCAATTCTAGGGAAATGCTGAGGATACTGAAAGATGAGGAAGGCTTCGAGATCAATGCTAGAGAGCTCACGAGGCTGCGTTCAAGACATCGCTTGCTGCTGCGGGTACCAAATGGCGACAGAGTTCAAGTGCCAGCATCTTCTTTGGAGGACGCAGCACCAGACAGTGAGGCATCTGATCCTGAAGTGGAAATGGGTTATCAGACTGACCCGGCGCCGGAATCCTCTCTGCACCCAAGCCAAGCGTCTGCTACTGCCACAGCCACGACCACGCCACCCAATGACGATAACGCGACCGCGGACACGCTACCTGCGAAAAGGCGTCGTAAGATGCTCACGCGAACGGCTGATAATACCAAGCCAGCTAGCCGCTTCCCCTCTGAGATGAAGTTTAACGAGGCACGGCAGATCCTAGGCTTGGACTCAGAGACATATCGGTCTCTTAGATCCAGGTTCCACCAAATATGCAGCGAAGAGAGTGTCACAAAGAAGACCGTAGCTGGCCCGGAACGTTGGGTAGCCGTCAAGCAGCGTCTGATTAGCGAATTTGCCGACTTGCAAAACACTTTCAGCAAGGCTGTTGATGGCCCGGGTGATGCCGAGCTGGCTCTTGATGTTATTTGCACGGATGTGACGAAGAGGATGCGCCTGCTGGAAACACGTATGACGTTGGCACAGGCGAAGAATATACTTGGAGTCAACCCAGAGGAGTCTAGAGCCCTCAGATCTACACTCCACCAGATACTTTATGAGGCCAATTTCACTTCCAAGACGGAAACCACTCCCCAACAATGGTCAGAGATCAAACGAAAGTGGGGGCAGCGTTCCGAGCGTGTCAAAAGCATTTTGCTAGATCCAGAAAGTAGCCAAAATAGCCAACAGCGGTCTCGTGCGCTGGAATTACTGGCACGGGATGTCGCCAAAAGATTGCGTGAGACGAATGCATTGAAACCTGGACTCGAAGACGAGACCAGACGCACGCGCTTGCAAGAAGATGGCCAAGCGCAATGCATGCTTAACCACCGAGAGCGAACTGCGAGCATGAGTCCTTCGAACGAATCTGGGGAGTTGAGTAATGACCTAGCAGAAGATGTCTTCGACTCTCCCTCGGAGCTATCGGCTCCTTCTCACGTGGGCTATGCGCCAGCTGGAGATGCGATAGTTGGTCAAGCTCCTGCCTCACTGCCGTCGGCGACCATGGGAATGTCCACTTCCACAGCAGAACCACCACAGTTGACGCGAACAATGGGCACTCCAGCAGCCTCGGGTATGGCTGTGGACGCACAAATTGGGCATCCAATACTCCTGACGCCTACCATACCGGCGGACTATATGAGTCCATCATACTTGCAGCATGCCTTTACTCCTGCTTCGGCTACCCATCAAGGATACCCCCAAACCACAACCACAGCATCTTCGTTTGCAGTCTACTTGCGGCTTCACCCGTCGTCCAGCTTTATCACTAATGCTAGCTTGTGGATCGCTACAGCCCACTCCCACTCTCTGCAGGAACTCCGTCGAGCTGCTGTGGAGACGTTTCCAAGCGCGCTTTGTTTGAGAGTTGAAGGCATACTGAGAGATGGCAAGGGAGGCGAGCTATCGTTGCCAATTGAAGGGGATCAGGAGCTGGGGGCTTATCTGGCGCACTTGCAAAGTTCTGCGCCCACGTTCAACGTACAATTGGCGTGGAGAGCGTCCTGAGGTGAACTGGCTGGGAATGGAGATACCGTGCAGTCTGTACTTCGCCGCCAAGAATTTGCCGGCTCATCGGAGATGCAGCATGGTGGAGGATTGCTGCACACGGAGTTCAGCTGCATGTGGTCAATGACGCGGCCATGTCGGTAACAAGTTCAATGAATAGCCATTCGAATTTTCCCTCATGCTGAGATGTGATGATATTCCGCCGGGAACGCGGTTTTGTAAGCTTAGGAGTTTTGAGCGGGGCAGAAGTTCCGGCGCAAGGGCGCAAACACCTTCTGTATCTTCCCTTATCGCCAGGAGCTAGAGGATTGACGTGACTGAACCCAAGAAATTTCCCGTGGCCCGAGCTCCATCAACCGTCTAGCTGCCGCCCGGATTCGGTTGCTGCAGCTCAACGTGAGACTTTCTTGCACAAGTAATGAGCCGGTGGATGGGGTGAATCTCCAGAAGCTTTGAAGACCCCGACTTCGCGCCCAGCATGATGGCCAACGTACGGATGCGCGCCCCCCAGGCGGCGTTTCGAACACTGCCTGCTCGCCAGCTCCCACGATCCTCGATTCGATGCTACGCCACCGAGATTGAACCCGAGAAGCCCAGGCCCCCGCGCAAGGGAAACGAAGCGAAGTTGGGCAGGTCGTTCCAGGGACAGGTTATGGGAAGTATTGGTGCTCGATTGCGACGTGAACGAGAGCAGCGAGACCAGTACGAGAAATGGAGAGACATGACCGACCCTGCGAGGAATTGGACGATAACCTTTTGTGAGTAGCTGTCAACGGCCAACACTTTCGCTTAGGTTAAAGCAGATACTGACATCCAATGCAGTGTTTCTATCAAGCTGCAGTTTAGCATATTACATGGGCACATTTTGGCCTCGTGAGGCCAAGCCTGACTCGACGCTCCCGCTTTCAAAGACGCAAACCATCAAGCACAATACGAAACTCGAAAACATGCAGGCCGCATGGTCGGACTTTGTCAAAATCGTCGGAAAGGACAACGTGAGCACGCTCGAGGCAGACGTCCATCAGCACGCCACGTCAGAATGGTCGACTCACCAGGCCAAACCGGACGAGCGACCCTTCTGCGTGGTGTTCCCAAGCACGACGGAGGAGGTGTCGGAGATCATGAAGATCTGCCATAGCAGGAAGATTCCTGTGGTCGGATACAGCGGAGGTACCAGTCTCGAAGGCCACTTCACGCCTACGAGGCAAGGCGTCTCCATCGATTTTGGCAGAATGAACAAGGTGCTGAAGCTGCACAAGGAGGACCTTGACGTCGTTGTGCAACCCGCCGTTGGATGGGAGCTTCTGAACGAACAGCTGGGTGTGGATGGACTCTTCTTCCCGCCTGACCCGGGCCCCGGAGCTATGATTGGCGGCATGATCGGGACGGGGTGCAGCGGCACGAACGCCTACCGATACGGCACGATGCGCGAGTGGGTCATCAACTTGACAGTCGTGCTGGCGGACGGAACCATTATCAAGACCAGGCAACGGCCGCGCAAGAGTTCGGCTGGTTACGATCTCACCAAGCTGTTCATCGGATCCGAGGGTACGCTTGGGCTTGTAACGGAAGCTACGCTCAAAGTTACCGTTAAACCCGTCTCCACAAGCGTTGCTGTGAGCACTTTCCCGAGCATTGGCCATGCTGCCGAGTGTGTTGGCAAGGTCGTCGGTCAAGGCATCCCTATTGCTGCGATTGAGATCCTGGACGACAACCAGATGAAATACATCAACATGGCGGGAATGACGACGCGCGAGTGGACGGAAGCGCCTACCTTATTCTTCAAGTTCTCCGGCACCCCCAACGGCGTCAAGGAGCAAGTGGCTCAAGTCCAGGGCCTGGCCAAGTCGGCGGGAAGCAAGACGTTTGAGTTTGCAAAGAGCCAGGAAGAGCAGGACGAGCTGTGGAGCGCCCGGAAGGAAGCGCTGTGGAGCACCATGGCAGCCAAGAATGACGGCGATCATGTTTGGACGGGCGATGTGGCAGTTCCCATGAGCCGGCTCCCGCAGTTGATTGAGGAGACGAAGGAGGACATCAGAAAGAGCGGCCTGAAGGGGTCGATCGTGGGACATGTCGGTGACGGCAACTTCCATTGTGAGTTTGGCGCACAATCTTTGACATGGCTGAATCAATACTGACTACACGCAAGCTATTTTGCTATACAGTGATGCGCAACGCCAGAAGGCCGAGACAGTTGTGCACCGGATGGTAAAGAGAGCAGTGGAGATGGAGGGAACAGTCACGGTACGTGCCAGCGGTTCCTTTCCTCTACTAAGCTTGCTTGTGAAGCTAATAATGAAACAGGGAGAGCACGGTGTTGGCCTGGTCAAGCGAGACTACTTGCCACACGAACTTGGAGAAACGACAGTCGACACTATGCGCCAGGTATGTTTCTAGACGAGCAACTTGGGTTGGCCCATGATTTTTACATTGACTAATCCGGAAAAACAGATCAAGAAGGCCCTTGATCCTTTGTGCATTCTTAACTGCGACAAGGTGGTTCGTATGCAGAAGCCAAAGAGCGGCGAAGTGTCCGAATGGTGAATGGTGAAGACTGGAACCGCCAAGGTGGAGGAGGGATGTTAATTGCGAGTTACAGTAAGCTCAGCTCTCCCTGTGTATAATAATGCCTCGAGGTGTCCTTCACCTAGGATGAAATTGTAAAAAACTGGATCTTGGATATATTGAATTATTCTATTTACGTTATGTGAAGGCCACAGCAGCAGCGGACGACCACTCCTAGATGTCTATTTCGTTTTGAATTTCCCGGCGATGAATGATTACATAATGCAGCAACATTGAGCGCGGCGGATACTTGTGCCCCGCGTCATCGCCCGTCATTTCTCAGGCAAGATAAGGTACCTGACAGGAAGCTTTATCTTAGGGCATCTTAGCTGGAAGATACCCCAGGCGCAGGTACAGGGACCGATAGTAGCGCTGCGATGCGTCACATGGTCCCTGAAACTCAGAAGCCCGTGACCTTGGATACCTTATGCGTGGATGATTGCTCGGTCCGCATTCCTGCTGCCGCTTCTTACTTCATCCCATCCTTTCATCCTTCCACTGGAACGTATTATCTACGACTTGTCCGCCTCAGCTGCCGACAAAGGCGGCCCCCCCCCTTTCATGCGACAACGCGAAGAACGTCTCCCGACCTTGTAACCCCGCCATCACCTTGCAGCTGCGGACGTCCAGGCAGGATAGCTGGAGCTCTCCCCCGCCATCCCATGTCTCTGTTTACCGCGCAGCTGCATCCCGGCCGAGCGCTGGGCTTCCTATGTAAGTTGGATACATGGCGCTAGGCTTTTTGCCTTTGAACGACTTGAGACGTGGTCTAATGAGACTCCTGCAGTGCTGGGAGCGTCGTTGCACGATGTCCTGACGCGACTAAAAGCGGAGCCGCAGCGATTCCCAAAGTTCGAGATCGTGTACTCCAACGAGAAGCCGGTAACTGAGCCGGTTTGCGTCGTACTCCCCGAGAATGGTATTCGGCTGCGCTTCGATGGAGTCGAGCAACGTCTGCGACTGATCGAAGTGATTGACTTTACCAAAAACCATGTCACGTTTAAGGAAAGGGACCTTGTTCGGCCGGCCAACAGTACATCCGCCCCCGGATCGCCAGTCCCCGGCGAGTCTTCCTCCGGGCCTACATTCAGGCACATCTACCATCGGCTACTTGGCCCCACGTACGCCGGAGAGTTCATCCCCCCATCTAGTGGACAAGGGGACGGCATCTACGTCTTGTCCTACCCTGGGGTAGCGTTCAACTTCCCTCTATCAGCTTCCGCATATTCGCCAAACAAAGATGTTGTCTCCCTCCTATCAGCATCTTCCAATCAAGTTGCAACCTCCATGGCCGTATTCAGTGGAGACTCGTGGGCCGACGCTCGGGGGACACTGTGGACCGAGATTCTGCCCAGTGTTAAATCAACTTCCGTTCTACCTAGAGGAAAGGACGTTTACCCCGACGAGATCTCTCTTGTCCGTATTCATGGCGGCGGGAAGCTCCAGCTGTACCGTCGCTGGACAAACAACTCGTTCTGGATCAAGCTCGGAAGCACGACCCCGCAGGACTTGGTGATGGAACTCGGACCACCAAACGCAATATACCGCAAGAATGACCAAAAGATGGTGATTCACAAGATGCGGACCGCAAGTAATGCCCGAAACCGACCGAATGCCGCCGAGCTCGGTCGCCCAGAAGATATGACGGACACCGATCACTCGTCGATGAACACGGGCTCGGACGACTCTGAAGACGACGAGGCTGCGGATGACCAGACAAGTGGCAATACTTCAGGAGAGTGCTTCTATAACTATTTTTATTTAGGATTTGACGTGCTAGTTTCTACGCCTGTTCCGCCCTCAACCGCCCCCCCAGGTAGGGACGAGTCGGCGGCTCCAGGAAACGGCGTCAAAGCCTGTTCGCCAGATCAACTGGTGGCCACGAAGCTCATCCTTCACGGCAACATCCCTGGATCTTACGAATTCAATCGGCACCGTCGCTGTCGATGGGAGATTGGCTATCTCGACGCAGAGGAAGGCGGAGACACTGCAAACTCGGAACTGGATTTCACACAGATCGAGGAAAAGCTCAACGAGAAGTGGGAGAGTGTCTACGCGAAGAGCAAGTCTCAACCACGGCAAAGGGGTATGGTCCTGAATCGAGGTTGGGGTGACAGCCCCGGCAGCAGCTGCGAGTTCCTGGGAGGGTGGGAAGAGAGTGGCGCTCGACGGGCAGACTCAAACGGTGATTCGACAACAACGCTTTACGGGTTTCCCGGTCTCGTGTTCGAGGTGCTGAGGAACGGTTTCGTCAATACAGTTACGGTGTTTTAGCATGGGTACAAACGATGAGATGACGGCCCGTTTCTGGGTTCGGGTGATTCTATGGACGTTTTGGCGTTTTGGAAGGCGCAGGGCATTGCTATCATTGAATCGTTCGCGTTTTCCTTGGGGGAAGGATACCATGATTGGACTATGGGATAGAAATCGCGCGGGGTGCCGCATGACGATAGAGAATTTAGCTTTTTATAGGGTCAGACAACTCTCTGTAGCACTCAGAAGCTTATAACGAAATTCAACAACAGACAGCAGATAGCGTGCAGTTAATGAACGCTCGGATCAGGAATGTGAGGTCCGTCCCAGCCAAGATCCGGGGTAATGGGCGGAGTGGGTCCAACGGCACGTGGGATCCGAAAAGCCAATGTCACATCCGCTTGTCTCGGTGATGGTCTCTCGTAAGTACGAAGGGGCGGATAACGGCTTCGAGGGGTGTGAGGCTGAATTTAAATTGTGACTCATTTGACGATATCTGTATCCTCGAAAACACTGGGAACACTTTCGGAAATACGATCGTTGCAACACACGCAATGATTCGTGGTAAAGCAGCTCCCGGAACCCCTGCTATGGCGCCTTTGCCTATTTAGGACACCGTGGGCAATTACTTGACAATAATTGATTTTCCAGAGTGGGGGCGTTCATGGGGATCAAGGGCGCGCCCAGTATCATTGTTACCCGTCGGATGTGGGAGAACAGCGGCGGCCAAATGGTGGTCAGCTACAGAGTAAAGAGTCCAAAGACAGCGCATGTCCTGCGGCGTGGCTGCAGGCCATCACAACATGCTGCTGAAGTACCGATGCTGATCGAAATGCCAACCCAGAAGAGGTCAAGGGTCGATTTCGGGCCACGGCGATGTCCACAGCGCGATCGAAATCTCTCCTTGCCCGCGCTATGCCCGGGCCCATCTGAGCCCGAGTAGCGAACAAACCCAACCCCCGTTGCTCGGCTCTCCGAGGCCAATAGGCGCCTTCCCCTGGAGTTAATGGGGACGGAAGCCATGCATGCGTCATGACATTGAGTGCCAGGAAGAAGAAAAGAAAAAGAAAAAAAAGAGAGAAGCCAGTGAAGGGCATTTCGCTTCAGTTCGAATCAATGAGTCCACACCTTCCCCGCCGCTTCGTTCTGCCTGCCGATATCCGGACCGAGCGTTTCGCTGCTCGGTGGGTTTGAATGGATCCTGTGCATCCGTTTTCCTAAGTTCTTTTTTTTTTCCCTTCCTCGTCTGCTCCTCGTCTTTCGTTCTTAGTCGATTATTCAAGCCTGGATCGGTCTGCTTGCACATTTCCGTCGTCGAGTCACACGGTAAGGCGGGTGGAGGAAACCAGGAAAAAGAAGAACAAGAACAAGAACAAGAAAGAACGTATTACAAAAAGAGGAAGCTCATGATGCGAGCTTAGGATCTTTTGTGCTCTCCACTCAATTCTGCCATACATAATCTGACCCAGCCATCTTCAACGCTTTATTCTCCTCTTTTCTCGCTAGATTATTTTGTTCTTCCCTCGAGTGCCATCAACTTACAGCCAAGAGTTGTCTTCCATTCCATACGACATCGTTCATCTGAAAACGAATAGCCTTGGACAAGGTTCGGGTTGTGTGGTCTCATCTCGTCGCACCGGTATCCACCGAACCACAATTTTTTCCCCAAGGATCTGGACCATACGGGCTTTATCAAAACGGGCTTGCCAAAAGAAAGAAAAAAGAAAATAGAATCTGGGAAAAGAAGAGAGCCAAAGACAGACACGGCTGTGGCTGTCTTGCCTACTTTGTCTTACAAAAAAAGGCTCAACAAGGTTTCAGAGGAGACAAACACCATGGGTGTGGCTTCAGCCACCTCGTTGGGGCCCACGGCCTCCGACACCACCGTCAACGTCGAGAATGAAGGAGTCACCAAGGGCGGCTTGTCTTCAGGAGACGAGCAGGCCGTCTCATCCCAGGACGAGAAACCAGCTGCGGCGCCCTCTCCACCAAGCACCGGCGGCCGTAAAGATGAGGACGCTGATGCTGGTCCCGATGCCGGTGCTAGTTCTGCAGCTGTGCATCCAGACGACCCCGAGGCCGGCAGGACGAAGGTAGAGACGACGCTCGTTGTGTTCGCTCTGTGCCTCGCGCTGTTCCTGGCCGCGCTCGACGTGACCATCATCACCACGGCCATCCCCACCATCTCGGCCCACTTCAACTCGAGCCTGGGCTACATCTGGGTCGGCAGCGCCTACCTGCTGGGCAACGCCGCCTTCGTCCCGACCTGGGGCAAGATCTCCGACATCTTCGGCCGCAAGCCCGTGCTGCTGGCCGCCGTCGCCACCTTCTGGGTCGGCTCGCTGCTGTGCGCCCTCGCCAACAGCATGGGCATGCTCATCGGCGCCCGCGCCATCCAGGGCGTCGGCGGCGGCGGCATCATCGTCCTGCCCAACATCTGCGTCTCCGACCTCTTCTCCATGCGCAACCGCGGCATGTACTTTGGCATCCTCGGCATGGTCTGGGCCCTCGCCTCCGCCGTCGGACCCGTCCTGGGCGGCGTCTTTACGAGCCAGGTCTCCTGGCGCTGGTGCTTCTGGATCAACCTGCCCCTGTGCGGTGTGGGCGGCGTCATCCTGTTCTTCGTTCTCAAGCTGCACAACCCGCGCACCCCGTGGAAGGAGGGTCTGGCGGCCATCGATTGGGTCGGGAGTCTGCTCATCATCGGCGGCACGCTCATGCTGCTGCTGGGCCTCGAGTTTGGCGGTGTTCAGCACCCGTGGAGCTCACCCACCGTCATCTGCCTCATTATCTTCGGCTTCGTCACGCTCGGTATATTCGTCGTTGCGGAGTGGAAGTGGGCCAAGTATCCCGTCATCCCCGTTCACCTCTTCTCCCACCGAACGAGCGTTGCCGCCTACGGACTTGCCTTTACGCATGCATTCACCTTTATGTCAGGAAGCTACTGGCTACCTCTCTACTTTCAGGCTGTTCTTTCCGCCTCTTCCCTCATGTCTGGTGTCTATCTGCTGCCTTTTGTCATGGCATTGTCCTTCGTGTCCGCAGGGACTGGCATTGTCATCAAGAAGACGGGCAAGTACAAGATCCCCATCTCCACCGGCATGCTCATCACTGTTCTGGGCTTTGGCCTATTCATTGACCTCGGGGCCAAGGTCAACTGGGCAAAGTTGGTCCTCTTCCAGATCGTTGCTGGTATCGGCATTGGCCCCAACTTTCAAGCACCATTGATCGCCTTACAAACCAACGTGCAGCCCCGCGATATTGGCTCTGCGACGGCCAGCTTCGGCTTCCTGCGCCAGATGGGAACCTCCATCTCCGTTGTTGTCGGTGGTGTCATTTTCAACAACGAGATGCAGAAGCAGCAGCCGCGGCTGCAGCGCGAACTCGGACCACAGCTGGCAAACGCGCTCTCGGGCGCCAATGCGGCAGGCAATGTCGAGCTCGTGGCCGGCCTCCAAGGCCACGAGGGAGACATTGCGCGGGAAGCGTATTGGAATTCGCTTAAAACCATGTATATTGTTTACACCGTCTTCGCGTTCGTTGGTTTCCTGATCAGTCTCTTCATCCGCCAAGTCGACCTGAGCAAGCAGCATCAGGAGCACAAGACTGGGCTAAAGTCTCTAGGAACCAGGGCACAGCCCGCAGCGGACGTGGAGGCAAATGACAAGGAGACGCGAAACTAACAGTACATCATTCTCTTTTGGCATATAGAACGGAGCGTCCCTTTTCTAGTCTTGGTGCATTTGGCTTCATTGGTATATCAGCCAAGCTCACATAGTACATAATGTCTTGTATGTCAAAACCATAGTTTCGTGGAACTGATAGCATACAAAATTCAATTTTACGTTTAGTTGACATCGCTGGAGCGTAGTTAGTATCGACGCCGTTTAAAATGATCGGATATCCACACTTTGACAAGCGCTGGATCGTCGCCTCACCGCTTGGTTGAGGCGCTGTGGGCGGCAAGGATGTGGCGTTACCACGGCAACGCATCAAAACCGGCCTGTGTTGATCCTGCCCAGCCCTGTTCGTTTACAGGAACACATGCATACATGGATCCCCAAACGTCCCCCACCAAGATTGCACTACACTGTTCAAGTATCATGGCAGGGTTGCTTTTTCCTATTTGAGCGTCAACACCAAGTTAGATCTGCCATCGCCGTCACCAATCTGCCAACTTTGTTAAGCAAAACACAGCTTGTTTACCTTCCCGTGGGGCTCGACCCCCTTCACCTCACCTCTCCGCCTCCAGCTCAAACTCCAAGTCCAACCAACCCCCATCAACCGACAAGCTGGCGCTGCGACGACAAACGCGCTCCGACCGGGAGCTAAACCGGCCAACGATGGGTTCCAGTGTCAGGGCAGGCACTGCGACCCGCAGCAACTTGCGACCGCCGACACGGCCATCGTCAGCGCGGATTCCTACTTTGAGCCACGCGTCGAGGCTGGACCGGACTGGCGCTACGTCTCCCGCGGAGTCGGTCATGTCGACAGCGACGACCGGCACGAAGCGCAAGGAGCGCGACTTTGAGGTCGACGTCGGCGGCGAGGAGACAAATATCAACGTCGTCGTGCGTTGTCGCGGGCGCAATGAGCGCGAGATCAAGGAAAACAGCGCCGTCGTCGTCAACACGGACGGCGTCAAGGGCAAACTGGTGGAGCTTCTTTTGGGCGCGAACGCCCTCAGCAATAAGACGTATAATTTCGATCGCGTTTACCCTCCAGCCGCAGACCAGGGCATGGTCTTCGACGATACCGTGAGGCCTATATTAGACGAGGTTGGTGCTTAAACGAACAAATTGCCGGAGAAAGAATTGAAATGCTAACAAGGACCAGATGCTCGCGGGCTACAACTGCACAATCTTTGCGTATGGCCAAACTGGCACCGGCAAAACGTACACTATGTCTGGCGATATGACCGAAACGTTGGGAATGCTGTCTGATGAGGCCGGTATCATCCCGCGTGTGCTCCAACAGCTCTTTAAGAAACTCGAGGTTGACGACCGAGAACATGCCGTCAAGTGCTCATTTATCGAGCTTTACAATGAAGAGCTCCGCGATTTACTATCGGTCGACGAGAGCGCTAAACTCAAGATCTACGAAGACGCCTCGAAGCGTGGCCACTTCAGCACCATCGTGCAAGGCATGGAGGAGAAACACATCAAAACAGCGGCAGAGGGTATCAAGGTGCTACAGGGCGGCAGCGTGAAACGCCAAGTCGCTGCTACGAAGTGCAACGACCTCAGCTCTCGAAGTCACACCGTTTTCACCATTACTGCTTACGTCAAGAAGACCAATGAGAATGGTGTCGACGACTTTGTCAGCGCTGGAAAGTTGAATCTTGTGGATTTGGCCGGAAGCGAAAACATCCAGAGGTCGGGAGCTGAGAACAAGCGAGCCGCTGAGGCTGGCCTGATCAACAAATCTTTGCTAACCTTGGGTCGAGTCATCAACGCCCTTGTCGACCACAATTCTCACATTCCCTACCGAGAGTCAAAACTTACCCGGTTGTTACAAGATTCTCTGGGTGGTCGAACAAAGACGTGCATTATTGCCACAATATCTACCGCAAAGAGCAACTTGGAGGAAACAATTTCAACACTGGAATACGCCTTCCGGGCCAAGAACATTAAGAACAAGCCGCAGCTCAATGGAATCGACAAGAAGACACTACTCAAGGACTTCACAAGTGAGATTGAGAAGCTCAAGAGCGAACTCATCTCCGCCAGGCAGCGCAATGGCGTTTATCTTTCGAATGAGATGTATGAAGAGATCACCGCGCAGAGCGAATCGCGCAGAATCGTCATGGACGAGCAGTCCGCCAAGATCGAAGCTCTAGAATCAAACCTGCGTAACAAGGTTCAAGAATTCTACACTCTCACCACGACTCTCATGGGGTTGAAGAAGGACCACGAGGTTACGAAAGCACAGCTTGACGAAAGCAAGGGTGTCCTCGAGCAGACGGAGATTGTGTTGTCGGCCACCCGCAAGATGTTGGCAGACGAAACGCATCTAAGGAAAGCACACCAAGAGACGGAAGAGAAGCTTGCTGAAATCGGCGGCGAATTAATTCACAAGCTTAAGAAGACGACCAAGGATGTCAGTGGCCTTCACGCAAAGAACAAGAGAAAGTCAGACCTGCAATCACTGAACCGGGCTACCTGGGGCACATCTCAGTCCCAGGTCGCCGACGTGACGGCGATGGTAGAGAGACGGATCCAGGAGTTCCAGGACGACCAGCGGGAACAGATTTCCAGCCTATCTCGTCGGATGGAAATCTTTGTCAGTGAGGAATTACAGAAGCTATCGGCCACGCAAAACTTTTTGGACGAACATCTAGGCGTTTTTGCAGAATCAAGAAAACAGCTATTCGACCAAAGGCAAAAATCCAAAGAGGATATGGATGAGGTGTTGGAGGAGATCAAGGTTATCCGGGACACGGTCAAGGACCACGTCGGTCAGAGCTTGAACGTCATCTCGCAGGCAGCGGAGAAGATAGCCGCGGATGTTCTGAGCGAAATGACAAGTTTCCACAACCAGGTAAGATGATTATTGTTCTCTACGACTGGAGGCCGTGGTTACTAATGAATTAAAGCTCCATAACTCGTACAGTTCCATCGGCAAGGACTTCAAGTCAACCTTTGAGGAGCTTGTAAGGAGTCTTACGGCCCAACGAACCGAATCAGATAGTCTACGTCGACAGCTCCAGACGGCAACGAGTACTATTGTCCTGCAAAATAACAGCATATCTACCCGTATGCAGGAGGCCATAGAAGACGAGCGGCGCCAAGCCGCTGATGATCGCCAGAAGCTGTTGACACAAATTACCAGCCTGGTGAATGCACAGGCGGAGGCGCAGGAAGCACGCTTCGCGGACCGGACGGCCCAAGTCCAAAAGAGCATTGTTGAGTCAAACTCCTCCCTCGAGGGCGCCGTCGCCACGTACGGCGAAGGCATGATTTCGTGGGAAGAGAAACAAAAGGAATTACTTGAGGATGTCAAGAAGTCTCGTGACCAACTAAAGAACAAGTTGAAGGATGACTGGACAGTTGCGAATGAGCAGAGCACTGCTATTCAGAACACAGCAAAGTCGGTACATGCAGAGACAACGCGTGCTGTCGATGAGCAAATGGAGGACCTCGATGTTCAGATGGAAGCTCTGGATGATTTCGTTACTCGCGCGAGATCCGAGAACAACAATCAGCATGAGGTTCAAGGCCAGTATATCCAGGCACTCTCGAACACGGTCGAGCAGTCCTTTGGCAATATCTCGGCTCATTACAAAACAACGTTTGACCGGGTTCAGAACCTGGGAGAGGAAATGGAGTCTGACGCCAACGATCTCCAAGACAGCTTGAGCCCTCTTGATTCACAACTTTGCCAGCCCCTGGCAAACCTCCGCGAAGGCATCTCAGGCACTGCTCTCCATGAATACCAGCCAACGGGTGAGACCCCTCAAAAGGTACAATATCAGTATCCGACGAAGCTCCCCCGAACTCGGGAAGACGATAGCATTCTTGCTAGTACGGAGGAGGATTCAGTGGCTCATGACGATACTGTGAATGGCGAGAGCGGCGAGCGCGACAACACCCTTGTATTTGCAGACCTCGATCTGGTTAAGCACGAAGATTCACCCTCGCGTTTGTCTAATGCTAATGTCCTCGACAAAAGCGGGCTTAGTATGAGCCTGCGCGAGGTGAATCCCAACCTTACGGCCAACCTTACCACGGGCGCCATCAACTTCGACCCCCGTGCCAGTATCATGTCCATGCCCGCGGAGCACACGATGCCGCTGTTTAAGCGCAGCTCGCGCGTCACCCGTGGGATGAAGAAGCAGAGCTTGGGTATGGTGGTTGAGGGCAGGGAGAATCTCCCGCTGGCATCGTTTGACGAGAGCATTGCGAAGAGGAAGAGCCCGCGAATAAATTAATGCCAATGAAGGACGTGCGCCGAGATGACGCATCGAAAGGGAGTTTCGGCGTTTGTAGAACCAGGGACTGTTTGGCTATGGGTGGAATTTCAAGCTGTTGAACGAACGTTTCTTGGTGATGATATCAGGGCTATTGAATAGTTGATACCCCTTTTGGCTTTAATGATTCATACTTGTTAAATGATAATGCTATTGGGTATTCGATACAGGATGCCATATCCATTTGCTCTTACACATTGCCTTGTCAAGTGACAGTATATCCACACTTGTGTATTGCCGCTCCTCACGAGCTGGAGTCCCCTTCATCCTCGCTTGTGCGGCGGCTGCGCGGGCTGCGGCCGGTGAATCTCCTGTCCGCGTAGTAGCCCTTCCTCTTTCTCAGCACAGTATCCTCGCCTCTCCAGCCCCTGCCGGGCACGATGGGCCTCAAGAAGCCGTCGACGTGCACAGCGCCCACAAACTCCTCGTCCTCGTCGTCGCCGTCGCCGTCGTTGTCCGTGTCCAAGGTGCCGCCGCCACTACCACCACCACCACCGGGCCCAACGCTGACGCTGACGCTGCCGTCACCGCCGTGGACGAGCTGCACGTGGCGCGTCAGGTTCGCACGGCGGGTGAAGCCGCTGGCGGCGCGCTCGCATGTGGTCACGGGGCAGAAGAACTGGCCGGCGGCCGAGCGCGAGCGGGATCGGGACCGCGACTGTGACTGCGACCGGGAGTGCGTGCGCGGCGAGCGGCCGGCCCGGCTGACACGGCCGCTGATCGAGGGAGAACCGGACTCGGAACCCTGGCTGGACCGGGCGAGCGATGCGCGGCGGGAAGCGATGCGGCGGTGGCGGAGTCTGGTCTCATCGTCATCCATGCTGTCGTCGGAATCTCCTCCTTCTGATGATAGGCGAATAGGCTCTGGGCAATATTCAACGTTGTGCATGCCTGTCCCCCGCGTCATGGGCACCTCGTCCAAGTGCCTCATCACCATGCTCTCACCGAACAGGTCGGCGCACCTTTTCGTCGCCCTGGCGATCGCATCGCGCGGGAAACCAGCCAGCGCGGCTGCGCCGAGCACGTCGCTCCAGTCCCTCATGCCCCATCTTGCCAGCTTCTTCTCGACGTTGAGCGTATGGGGCTCTTCCCCCTCGTCGGTGACGTCCGGGCCCGCGGCGGACTGCGGCGTGGCTGCGCGCGAGGCCTCCTCCTCCTGCTGCTCGCCCTGGCGCATCCACTCCTCGAAGGCGGCGTCCATCTCCTTGGCGAGCAGCGGCAGGCGGCGGTGCGACTCGCGAGCGACGCGGTGGAGCATGTCGTCGTGCGACTCGCCCTCCTGGGGGAGGTGGACCTTGCGCGGGCGGCCGCGGCGGGTGGTGGCCTTGGGCGTTGTCGCCCGGGAGTCGGGAGACGTCGTGCCGCTGTACTGCCACGCCGTGCGAGGGCGCCCGCGCTTCTTCTTCTTCCGCGGCGTGCCGCTGTCACTTTCGTCTTCCGTGGTGGAGTCGGAGAGGTAACCGAGGCCGGCGACGCGAGAGTTGTGGAGGATGGTCAGCGTCTTGTCGAGCTGCGACAGGATGTGGCGAACCGATGGCCGCAGCAGACCAAAGGACATGTCGTCGTTGGCCGACACGACGGGCTCAAATCCCTCGGCGGCCTTCCCGAGCATTTCAAAGGGAGGCCGCATGTCCATTCGTTCTCTCTCGTCAACGGATACCTCCGAGGGCGACGCTGGTGCCGAGGATCCGAGGGGTGGCAACTGCTGGCTACTGCCTTGGATGCCTTGGAACGGTATCGCCGTCTCTATGGACAACAATGGCGCAGGCGCCTTGCGTTGCCTCTTCAGGAAACGATCCTTTGCTTGTCCAAGGATGATTGCGCTCAGCTCGGCCTCGAGTTCGGTACTGGGCATGACCTGCTCCTTCTTCCGAAAGGTGAACTGCTCATCCTCGTCGTCCATCTTCTTGATCAACCCCTCTGGCGGGACATGGCGCTCCTTGAGGGGCCAAGCGGTCCATATCTTGGGAGGGGCCCAAACCGCTTCTTGGCCATCTTCCTGTGTCGCCGTCAGTTCCCGTCGGGGCAATGTGAAGTCTCGTGGTGCGCGCCCATGTGCAGATAGAACTCGCACCGCCATAGTGTTGCACCGCAAGGTGGTGAACTCACCGTCTGCACCAATAAATCCGGCGCCGTCTCCGGGTTCCTGCCTCGCTTCTTGAGGGCAAACGCGTTGTACAGGTGAGCGGCCAGGTCCTGGTCGCGGAGCTGCTTCAAGGACTGCCACAGAAGCCGCTCTTCCGCGGTCAATGTGCGCCACGTAGACTTTGGTCCGGTCCAGCGGTTGGGCCGATTTTCATGCAGCTCATCAGAGGCGACCGAGGCGATTTCGTCGCTGTCTAGATCCCATTCTGGAGCTCGTGGTTCCATTTTTCTAGTGTCTAATGGTCAAGCTGCCGTTGGCTTGGTTGAGGGTCTTCACGCATCGTCGGTTTTTATTTTAAATTTCCTCTTTATCGAGATAAATAAATAAATAAAAAATGTTGCGACGAGAAAGCCGACGAGGCCTAAGGTATTGCCATTTGGTGGTCGTTGAACGAGAGTGTCGTTGCGGTTAGTTGCAAGTGTGCCTAGTGTGTAAAAAAAAAAAAAAAAGAGATTTACTTGAGATGCACGCTACTTGAGAATGGGTTTGTAAGGCGAGGTGAGTGTGGCTCCAGTGGCATGGGGTAGGTAAGTAGGTAGCAATGCAGTGTCATCGAACAGATCAGATTGGCACGTCAATGATGGAGACCAGAAATTCGACTATTTGATTTGATGCACAACGCCGTTGGTTCTATGTATAAACAAATTGTCCTTGCATTACCTCCGTTTCGGCCATCTACGTTACGTTACGTTACGTTACGCCTTGCCTTTGGCCTTCTCAAACTTTCTCCGCTTCTGGCGGAGCTTCTGGTCCTCAGCACTCTTTTTGTTGTTCGTGTAGACCATCTGCTCATACAGCTTCCGCTTCTTCTTGCTCAGCATGCCCTTGGCGCGCTCCAGCTCCTCCGCCTCCTCCTGGCTCCTCTTCGTCAGGGCCTTTCGCGCATCTTCCTTGGCCTTGGCCTTGCGATCCGTCGCCTTGGACTTGACGGTTTGACCAACCAACTCGGCCTCCAGCTCCATCTGGCGTTGCACAGCCTCGTCGTCAGACTCATCGCCCTCACCCTCGTCCTCTGATATCTCATCAACTTCCTCACCACCTTCCTCATCATCCTCTTCGTTTTCATCTTCTGAGTCTGCGACATCCATGCCCTCCGCTGTGGCGTTCACGTCATCGCCCTCCTCTTCGTCATCCTCTGCCTCAAGCGCCTCGAGCTCTGGCTCCTGCTCCTCAAGCGGTATCGTAGGGTCATATGCGCCACGCACTTGCTGCACGAACGGACTCAAGTGAGGCGGTAATGAAGCTCCCGGAGCATAGAGGTGGGGTTCCTTCAGTTCTGCGTCGTTGATGCTGTCCCAGACCCACTGAGGCTGGACATAGGTTCGCCCGGGCACACGACGGTTTGCATCCAGTTTTTGTGATGTTTGGTTGTCTTCGCCGTCCCCGCCTTCATCCGTGGACGCCTGAATGGGGGGTCGATCCACGATCTGGTGAGTAATGGCAGGGTCAAGTTCGTTGGTAGTGAATGCGCCATCACCCAGAACAGCATCCCAGCCAACTCGCTTGCAACCGAAAGCCTTGAGTAGCAGCTCCAACGGTTGACGAGGAGTCTCACGGGACAGGAAGAATGTGTACTTGGAAAATAATGATCCGGCAGTGCTAGCATCGGCAGAGGGCTGGACCAAAGCATCGCCACCAGGAGCGGCGGGCTCGAACTTGTCGATGGCCTCCGTGTCTTCCTGAGCAGCTTCCGCCTCGTTGTCATCGCCTTCAGTAGCATCCTCACTGTTCGTGATGGTCTTGATGACCTTGTTGACAGCAGCCTGTACCTTAGGGTCCGGCTTGTGTGCGGCACCTTCAATTTGCTGCTGGGCCTCTTCGGCACCAACAAGAGTCTTGCCCTCAAGGGTGAATGCACCCAGCTCGGCAGCGTTCTCATCCTTGGCTAGGTCGAACTTTGGAGGATACTTCAAACCGATGGAAGTGTAAAGGCGGAAGTTGACAAAGCTGAGGAGGGTCATGTAGAACTCAACAAAAGTACCCATGATCCTGAAGTCCACGTCGCCGACGATGCGCTGGTTGAACTTGTAAGGCACCAGCCACAGAACGTCTTCGCCCTGGACGTTGGCCTGGTAGTAAATACCCTTGATGGACAGGAACGACTTGGTAAGGCTCCGCGAGACAATCAGGTAGTGCTGGAACTCCAGGCACAACCGCTCGCACCGGGCAATCATCTTGGCTGGGACCGCCGATGTCGAGGGGAGGTTGGCGAAAAGGAAAAGCATGGAAAGGCAGTCATCCAAATCTCTCAGCGCATCGACGAAGGTCGGGTACCGTTCGCGGACAACATGATCGAGAGTGTATCGCGGCTTGCCCGTCTTCTCGGGCCTCGATGCGTTGCCGTCGAGGCGGGCAGCGTCAGAGACATCGCCGCGTCCCAGGGCCCTGGAGATCTTCTTCTCGAGGACTTTCTGGTCGCGGAACTTCTGCAGGAGCGGCTCATGGAGGAGGTACTGGATGTCCTTGGCGTAGTAGAAGGTCGTGGAGGCGGTCGACGACTTGGAGACCTTCTTCTTGCTGCGAGGCTCACGTGGGTAGATACCCTTCCAGATGCAGAGCTTGCGGAAGTCGGGCAGGCTGATTTGCAACTTTCGAATGGCCTGGTTTCGCGTAACGTAGTTCTTGGCCGCGCCGGCCTGGCCCTTCTTCTTGATTTTGCCCATGGTGCCAATTGCTTGAGAAAGACGATGAGGTTTGGGGATCGGCTTCCGTCGCAAAATGTACTGGCGGGGCAGTAGTTGGGTCTCGCAACTTTTTTTTTTCTCTTTTCGACTGAGAAAATTTAATGCCACGGCCCACCGCCCGCGGCCCCAAGCCCCAACGGGTATAGCGGCCGCGTTCCGAGGGTCCAGAGAGCTCACCGCCCAGCCCACCCAACCGCCCGCGGCTTCAGCACACGAGGCGCTGCTGTGCAGGTGGGCTTCAGGGGGCCGCAGTTCCCCGGAGCTCAGCGCAAGCTGCGGGATGACAAGGCAATTGTCGGAACCTCCACTTCAGCCTGTCGCCAAGTGGCCTCCGCCTTCGCCTTCGAAACCCCTTCTTTCGCTGACCATGCACGGTTCGGGAATGCCATGCCCACAAACATGAGCTTGCGAGGCAAGGCCAGCATCTACGCCGGCGCCGCCCTGTTACGGCTCGTCCTCTTCGTCGCCTTTCCCGGCCTACCTGACTTGCTGACCGGTCGCGTCGAGATCTCGACGCCTGTCACGAGCTTCAAGCGATGTAAGCCGCCATTGCGACCTTACCTTCCACCCTGAGAGTTCGCAAGCACCCGAGGAGACGTGGTAGATGTGCTGACATTGGAATTTTTCTCATAGTGCAAGAAGGTCTATTTCTCTACAATAACAATGTTTCGCCATACGATGGCGGCGTCTACCATCAGGCGCCACTACTACTACCTCTCTTCTCCCTGCTTCCCGACGTGAAGAGCTGGCCCATCTTCACTGCTCTTCTCTACATCGCAGTCGACATCCTGAGCGCCGATGCTCTGGTGAAGATTGCCGATTCTGGCGAAGCTGGTCAGTCGCGGCTATTCACGTCGCCGCGCAAGGCAAAGCGCACCAGCGGATTGCTCGTCGCCGCAGCGTGAGTTGTCTGTTGAAGTTGTAGCTGAAAGGGCAGCTCTAACGTGCTGTCACTAGCTTTCTCTTCAACCCATTGACCGTTGCCGCCTGCATTGGCCGCCCGAGCAGCGTCTTCACCAACTGCGCCATCCTTCACGCCATCTCCAAAGCCATCTACGGATCGCCTATCAGCGCCGTTTTTGCACTCGCCTTCGCGTCTTACCTCTCGATGTACCCGATCCTGCTACTTCCACCTCTCCTGCTCCTCGCGTATGATCGATGGCCGGAAGCGAAACGTCAGGTCGATGGATCGGGCACGAAGTTCATAGTTGGCACCCTTGGCGCCTTTGTCGGATTTCTAGGCTGCCTGCTCTGTCTCTCATACGCGTTGACGGGCAACTCCTGGGAATTCCTCTCACGCACTTACGGCATTCAACTCACCCTCTCCGATCTGACGCCAAATGCAGGTCTTTGGTGGTACTTTTTTATCGAAATGTTCGACTCGTTCCGAGCCTTTTTCCTTGCTGTGTTCTGGTTGCATCTCACCACATATGTTGGAGGTCTCTCCATTCGCATCCGCTCACAGCCTCTCGCCGCTTTAACCTTATTGCTGGGCATATTCTCAATCTTCAAGCCATACCCGTCCATCTCCGACACGAGTCTGTTCTTGGCCATGCTCCCACTGTTCCGACACGTCCTGCCTCTTATGCGCTACACGTTCGTTGCAACCTCGACGATTCTATACGCGACATTCCTGGGCCCTGCGTTTTATCATCTTTGGATTTATGCCGGCAGCGGAAACGCAAATTTCTTCTACGCCATTACCTTGGTCTGGAGTCTGGGCCAAAGTCTCCTGGTGACAGACTTGGCATTTGCAATTCTGAGGGATGAGTGGGAGGTAACAAGGCCCGAAATGGTTGGCAAAGAAATCAAGCAGATATAGAAGGGAACCTCGTATACTTTTCCCCATCTCTAGAACAAGCGAGACTTTCCATATTAGCAAATCATGAAACCATCACTCACGAAACGGGCATGGATAGGTCAAAAAGTCAACGAAGGGTATATATCTCTGTAATCTAACATAAAATGAAGCAACGCTTGATTCAGTCAATGTCTGAGTCGGTTTCAACAAGGCGAGATGAACCAAGATTAGATGTTGGCCCGAGACTCGAAGGTTGCGGTTGATACGGGCCCATGGCACTGCTCAACATGCTTCCAAGCTCCCCAAACTGGCTCAGTTTCGCTCCTCTTGGTGAAGGCTTCCAGGTTTGCAGCCTCGCTCCAAAGGGCAGTAGTGACCTGTATAGGTGGAAGCCATAGCTAAAGGCCATGCCGGTCAGCATGAAGCTCGTAGTCAACAATACGACCCTCTGGTCGATGCCCTTGATCCCCTTCTCAGCCCATCGTCTCACTTCGCCGGCGTAGTGCTCGCCCAACGTTGGTACGTGATACATGACCGTATCGACGGTTCGTGTGATAGTCCGGCTCCAGGCAATTGCCTCTGGTACGACCAAGGGGAGCTTGTTTTCAGCTCTAGAGATGGTGCTCAATACCTCGTCGACGTAGCTCCACAGACGCGGAGACGATTGCTGCATGCAATCCCTCAAGAAAGGGCGGGGAACAGACGGTTCCCGCATGAGGGCCAAGTATGCAAAGACCAAACAATCCAAAGACGAAATGTGTGTTCCCTTGAAGCATTGAGACTTGTCACCAATCAAAGCTTCCAAATCATTGAAGCAGTTTTCCGCCAAGCCGAATATCCTGATGGCAGCTGCCTGTTCCGGCGTCATCTCCTCAGTGACCGTCTTCTTGATCTGCAGCGGAAAATGTCGCCGAAACGTCTCTGGCAGGGCGTCTCGGCCTGCGGAGAGATGCAACCCTCCGTTGGGGTCGAAGTCCCTGTCGAGCTCAGCTAGTCCTAGGTGGTCGGCGCGCTGGATAGCTTCGGCCCGGATCAGCGGCGGGACCGTCCATGTCAGCGGGAAGCGCAACAGCTTGCTGTACGCGGGCCGCGTTGCGCCAGACCAGTTGGCGGCGGAGACATAGAGGGAGAGGTCAACGAGGGGGCCGGCGTGTGCGGCGAGGTATGCGCTGTACGCGACAACATCGGCCTGCTGGGCGGACTGAAGATCGGCGTCGAGGTCCTTGCACAGCGACCTGGATGTGAGGTAGTCAAGTATAGGCCGATAGCCGCTTGTCCAGACACCGTCATGGTTCAACGCGGGGAGTAGGTCTGTTACCTAATTAATGCCTGCTCCCAAGAAGCCGAGGATAGAAGGTGTGACCAGGTCAATACTTACTCGATGGAGCGATTGAGGGGTCATTGCTGGGGACGAGGCGCCAATCGGTGCTGGGCAGAGCATTGTGAAGGTAGGTGATGAGGGCGAGGCACTCGGGGTCGATGGACGGCAGGCCAAGGGCCGAGCCCCAGACATGCAGGTCCAGCATGGTTCTGAATCCGCTTTGTCTCCGTTGCGCCGGCCGCGTTTCCGGGGACCTGCTCGGGACAAAAGGCTGCGGTGCGTGGGCTTCTTGGACGGTTAAAGAAAACGGCCGTGTCGTTTCCTCTGGGAAAAACCTTATCACACGCCGCCGCCCATCAATGCGACCTTGCGGTTACACCCGCGGCAAGGTCCACGGGGCCCCGGGGCGGGTGTGGCGCGTAGTCACGTGCGATGCACGCCATCATGTGCCGTTTCTAAATTAAGACGCCCAACCAAACCGTGACATTACGGAAACGGCCAGCCAGTTTTGGAGTAGGAGCCACATTCATTTTGCTGGCTGGGTGGGTTTGGGGTTGGAATAGAGGTTGGGTGCTTTAAAACGAAACAACAAATTTCGCATAGATGAAAGCGTGATCTACCATTTCGTCTTAATTTCCACGGGCTATCCTTGCTTTGACAGTAACGAATATTGATAGCGTGAAGCTTCAGAGCTCGTGCGAAGAAAGGAGTTTATTGCCGGCTTTTCATCCCCTTTGGCTGCCCTTTTTTCAACCACGACAACGCACCTCCGGTGGGTAAGCTGCAGTTCCATCCTGATCGAGTAATAGCAATTTGTAAAGGGGTGTGGTTTTTTTCTTCCATTATACCGCTTTCTTTCAAATTTAAGTAGCTCACCTTAGCTTACTTTGCGGCATGCACATGTCAGCATCATTGACTTACACGAAATTGCCCGTTGAAACCAAAGTGGGCTCTCTCGCCTGCTGCATTCTGCCTGCAATATGCGGTACTTTGCCGTAATGAGAGAGTAGCACCGTCCCCTGAAGATCATGCAGCGACCCCGAACCACTCGTCCAACGGAAAGAACATCGGCGGGGAAGATCTCGGTCGGTCTCCTTTTTTTTCTTCTTTGTCTTGTCCCATTTGCCCCCCCCCCCTCTTCTAGCCTTGCGCGCGTCTACGTAAACCCTTCTCCAGCCGCCATTGTCCATCCTCTGCCCGCAATGGAAATTGGTCCTGGTGCAATTTGCCACAAGGCCGAGCGTCAGGGGCCGCAGCGCCGCACGGAATTGGGAAGTTGAGCGCCAAGATCGTCTTAAAGTTTATACCGTTACAGTTGCTTCCCTCGGGGTAAGTAATAGCATTTTCGCAAGGGCTGGGGATATTACGTTTTGAGTTTTTTTTCAAAACCCGGCGGCCTTTTTTTTGCGTTTCCCGCCCGTTCTTTTTTGCCTTCGAAAGCAAAACACCCCCTGACCCTGGACTATGGTATCGCAATGGGACACATTTCCGTTCCCGGCCCTTATTTGGCTCGTTCGTTCGTCTTAGTTTTTTTTTTTACTCGCCTCATCACAACGGCGAGACATGTGATCCGACAGAACCGCGACAGTTCGGCCCTCAACGGGGTCTCTGCCGGGACGTCGTGCCGAAATGACTAGGATCCCCGATTTCTTACCTCTTGTGCTCTTGGGTTTGACCCCTTTCCGCTTGTCCCGCAAAAATCCACTCAAATCGCCGCATATGGATATCTTGGGTGCCCGAATGCTTGCTAGTAGTCCTCGGCTGGCTGGGTTACATCTGCACGTTGGCTCGCAACTGCAACTTGATGTTTTCTAATCCACACGATATCTCACGCAAGGGCTGTAGATCCACACGAGGTCACTGTAACGGGCGTCTCGCGCTGCCCCCACCGTCCAGTTTATGGCCGGTAGGACTTTTTGCAAATCAACATGACCCCCCGCATGATGAACCAGGTTGAGTGACGTGTCTTGCCTTTGAAGTCACCGCCGATCAAAAAGCCATGAGGAGCGGGATGCGTGGGCTGACCGGCCGCCGAGAGTAAGAGCATGAGGCCGAGACATGATCAGCAGCCACAAAGGAGCAAAGCACCATCAGCGATCAACGAGACGAGTATTGTTTGTATGCATTGTATTATTCATGACTAGGGCCTATAGCCCGGAGCATTTCAATCGAAAGTTCGTAACCCCTCCCATTGCCTTGTATCCCCTATGTCTATTCCCAAGTGCAACTTCGGAATGATGGACAAATCCCAAATCCAACCCATATAAAATAAAATAAAAGCCGTCGTCGTATTGTGAGGGTATCGGCGACGTAGCCATCAGACGCCATGAGTATGCCTCCTAGTTGTACAAAGTGGCTTTCAGGTTCTGAAAAATTCAGAGACCGGAAAGCAAACCCCAGTCCATCCACTTCAAGACATTGCGCATAATTCAGATGATGAGATTAAAATAAAAATAGAGATCGCCGCGGGAGAAAGTGCCCTTGGTGTTGACGAAAGGGACCTCAAAAGGCTAAACAGAAATGGAAACACCACTCGAGCCAGCGAGGGCGGAAATGTCGAGCCTGACGAGCGTTGTTCCGCCGGATTGTGGTGGGACCCGACGGGGCAGGTTGAGATGCATCATGGTCGGTGTGAGAGCAAGGCACTTGGAGGCGGAGCCGGTATGAAACGTGGTGTTGCGTTGTGTAATTTTCTTGCTTCGGCCGGACTGGGCCAAGTGCCTTTTGATGTGCAGTGCCACCTGCATGCAACCGCGATGGGTAGCATTTGCAGGCCGGCTGTGTGTTTGGGGTCAGAGGGTTTTGCTGACGTGCAGACGCTTGCCGAATTCGATTGCAACACTGGCACATCCCGCAGCCATGCACCGCAGGATTCATGGAGATATAGTCGTGTTGCATTTTTGGCGTAGGCCGCAGATTGGTTGTCGGCATCAATGCTGAGCGCCAAGAACCGTGTTGGAAAGTGGAAACCGGATTGACGTCGTTCGAGTAAAGGTCGCGTTTGGAATCGATCTCAAGATCTGCCATCCACCTTAACCCCTCTTGGGCAGAGGAGGCAGAGGGCGGCTGGGAGGGGGCCCAGGGCAAGGAGGAAGGTGAGAAGGTCGCTGAGCAGGCATTTTGAAGTTGGTGAAGTTGTAATTCTTGGTGCGGAAGAGTTACAGTGGTGGAGCTGCTGACGCTGAAGGTCAAGTCGATTGTAGCAGTAGTAGCAAGTGATGTGATGGCTTGATCAGATGTAGTTGCGGTAGTAAAGAACCGGGATGGTCTTGTAGCAAGTCAAGTTATTGCTAGAATGTTTGATGATGGTCTAGAAGGTGAGATCCGGATCATGGAAGAGGGCACTCGTCGTCCTTATGTACTGCTGTGTGAGAAGACGGTCTTGTTGTATGAGCGCCAGGGATAGACCAAGGGGGGGGGGGGGGTGCGTGTCCGAATTCACCTTTCTTTTCGCTCTCTTTTTTTTTTTTTTTTTTTTTTGCGAGACGGCGCGCTGAGAACGAGGGGGGTGTGGATCACGATGCACGGCTTTTTTTTCCTTCGCACTTCTTGCAACTTGAATTACGGTGGATATGGTATGGCGTGGCGTGGCATGGGGAGGGAGGGATGTGGGATAGGTGTGGAATGACCTCGGAATGAGGGCAAAAAGACAAACAAGGGTACGTACACGACGTCAGAGAAGGAGGGGGGGCCCAGGGGAGACTTGGAAAGGGGGGTGTGGAGAGGACAGACAGGGCCCGGTACCTGGCTCGGGTGTACCTGAAGCAGAAGTGCAACTGGGGACCCGAGCCCAGCGCTTGGCCTCGCCAGGACGCCGAAAGCAGGGTACCAAGGGAATGTGTTTGTCTGGGCGCTCGACACCGCTAGAGCGAGCACTCAGCAGCGAGCAGTTCAGCAGGCACCGCCGGTGGGGTCGGCACGCCCCTTGGTTGGGAAATTGAAACTGCCTGGACATGATCGCAATACGGTCGCAGTGGCCTCTCCACACTGGACCCTCTTCTGCCTTCTTCCTTTCTTCAGGCCATGACCTGACCAGGTCTTCCAGGGCCAGGCACCGGGAAAATTGACATTGAGTTTTACCGCCGCCCGCCATTTCTTGTTGTTGTTATTGTCGCTGTCGCTACTGCGGCTGCTGCTGGCCTGATCGCTGTAGCCTTGCCTTGGCCTGGTCATCATTCCCAACATCTTTGCCTACGGGACCCCCCCTGGCCCATGTAATTACTTTGCCGAATAAGAGAACTTAAGCTGACGGGCTGGTAGGGGCGGGAACGAAAGTTGAGGAGACAAAAAAGAAAGTACTGTAATCTTTGAGGTTCCATTCTCCCATAAACGAGTGAGGCTTTGCTCTGCTTGATGTTTGCTAATTCTGTTGCCTACCCACCACACCTCAAAGGTACTGTCGTATTGCACTGTAAGGTAGTAGGTAGCGACCGACCTTACCTTATTAACTACCGTACTTACTAGTAGCTGTCGTTGCACCGCGCCCGGCGCCTGAACCGTTCGGCACTCGCCCCTGTCCCCCTGAAGAGAAGGGCCAAGGTAAGGTAGGGCAGACGGAGGACACCACATAACGCGACCCTGCCCTCACCTCGTCACCTGTAGGACCTCTTTTCCGCGACCACATCACCAACCCTGATCCTTGGTTTATTGTTTCTGACAACATACATACGGTCTGCAGTAAAAGAGCAGGCTCAGGACGCATGGCGCAGGATGGGACCGGTCTCGCCCGCGCACGAAACCGCTCTGTTTCTCACATGCTCATTCCGTGTAGCTGGCCAGCATCCCTTTTCGCTCTCCCTTTCATCTTACTCGTACCTTAGCTGGCCCGGTGGTACGTACCGCCTTGCGCTGGGCCTTTCCGTTCTCGTAAGACGCCATCGGAGAGCGGGAGTGCCTGGATTTCATTTTGTTTAGGTTAGCGGATGCCCCGTAATAACATGGACCCACCTCGCCGACGCATGGAAGCCTCATGGAAGCCCCTTAGCGTAAGAATTTTTTTTCTTTTCTTCTTTTCCGCTTCCTCGGCTCATTCTTCAAACTTTGGAGCACGCCCCCCTGTGGAGCCGCGCTCATACAAGCGAAAGCCCTTTCATGACGGTCAAATTTCACCAGGGATTCGCACAAAATGCCGGTCCAGGCGATGGGCTGTTGATCAAGCCTGACGCCCTGTGGGGTACAGTAAACTTCAGATGGCCTTGTCAAGCATCTCCAACGGTTGCTCTAACCTTGCATGGAGCCTTACCCGTGGGCCGTCCAAGGATCACACGAGTGCACCCGATCATGGGAAAATGAGAAAAAGGAGTTGCGGTGATGCATCAATGACTTATTCATTTCACGCACCTGCATAAAGGGAGGTGCCCGGGCAGGCTTTCACGAGCAAAAAATGCAAGGGCAAGATGCATCTACACGAGATCGATCCCCGGAAATTGTCGCCAAGCCCCGTTCGTGCCTTGAGCTGAGACTGGGGACGCTTGTCGATTCGCAAAATGTGATGACATGGGACATTTTTCCCATCCTCTCCAGTAGAAAGAGAGTGCAAACTGCTCCGGTGGTCAGCTGCCACCATGACCCATGTCCGTTTTGTGGGCTTGGCACACCAAACGTTGGGAAAGGCGAATCATGGGGACGGCCATCCTCCAATTCGCTCCATGCAAAACACCTTATCATCGTGAGGAATCTTACCATTGTGATGACATTAGAATGACGGAAAAATTAGATACTGTGCGCCGCTGGCCCACATCGCCCTTTCGGTAGCTGTCTCGCGAGTTCATCGCGGAGGAGAGAAATTGCCTCTTTTTTTTCTCTCTCTCTTAGTTGGTGACGGCCTCCTGCGCCCAGCGGTCGGGTCAGCGTGGCACAAGACTCTAGATTGCGGGGACAGAAACGTGGGCGATGATCAATCCATCTCGCAAGAGCATGGGGCTTTAGTAATGGCCCTCGCCCGATCCTCGCTCCATTCGTCATCATTGGCGGGATCTTCGGACTCAGATAGACATCTGCGGCGTCGTTCCGTTTCAAACCCTCTGCTGTCGTTGGCCCGAGGAGAAATCAAAGGGGAAGCATTGTAGATCTGGCACGTGGTTCTCCAGCCGAGCAGGCCAAAGGGATGGGCACAGCCAATCAGATGCAGTAAGCAAACACCTACCAGCATCCGTCCAGCTCGCCAAGCACCACCAAGTTTGCTGTTGGGCAGAAATGGTAGCCTATCGCGGGCAAGGCTGCCTCCGTCAGCGAGCTGATAAGAGACACACCGCGAATTGCCAAGGGTGTTTCGCCGTTTGTTGGCTCCCGTGACCGTCTGCAGCGTCCCATTCTTTCGGCCGACGGCTCAAGCCTGCGGCACGGACGACTGTACTTCGTCCCGGCGCATTTCCCAATGCATTGGCAGGTGCATTCAGCCAGTTACCGCTGGCGCTGAGTACCGGGCGACGCACCGCTCATCCTTTTCCTGCAGCCTTATTTCCCACCCTTCTGGGTTGATGGATGGGCGGCCGACGCATGTGAGTGGCCAACGGCATCATGGGTTTGAGCTGGGTGACTGTCGCCCACAGGAATTTTGGGAATCAAAAGATACCCCTGCACCGCCGCCGACCAGAAATTACCCGAGAAGTCCGCAGCTAGTCGGGTGAAAAGTTATGAGTCACTTTTAAGGTGAAGGACAAAAGTGATGATATGATGATGAGCTGGCAGTTCGTGAATGGAAACAAGGCCTCCACAATCGTCCGGTGTTGGGCAAATTGCGGTCATGCAGGTCAACCCCCCCCCCCCCCCCCCGGAGCCCAAC
>PXOD01000820.1:0-45319 GCA_003012165.1 Paramyrothecium roridum
CCCCCCCCCCCCCTCCCTTTCGCGTCCCAGAAAGAAACGCTGCTTTGCGTCACGCACGCATTTTCTCCCAGCCGCCGATCCCCCGCTCTTCGGTACCAGATCGAAGACGTGGGCTGCGCAGCGGAACGGCAAAAGATCAACCGTTTGGCTTGACTCGGCCAGGCTGAGTCCGTAGCTGCAGCGCCGCAATGGGTGTCTTCACTTTCGGCACCGACCTATGGGATCCGTCGTATCGGTTCGAGACGTCTTGGCTGCTGAATCCGTGGCTGCTCTTCTTGTGCCGAGCCCTCATCGTGAGTTGACCCTTTCCTTCATTCTCAATCCAATCGCATATCCCATATGCTTTGCGCATTTCAATCAAGGAAACCCTTGCCTCCCTCACCACTTCACTTCACTTCACTTCACTTCATTTCACTCACTAACCATCATGTAATCCCTAGAGCCTCTACGTCTTCACCACCCGCTTCTTCATCATTGGCTGGACCTGTACCCATGAAGAGCTGGGCGGCTGTGACGACGTCGGCAGGTCCTTCTCCTACTTCACCATCCTCACCTTCTGGGGCATTGCCTTCTACTTCCTCGTCGCCGCCGTCCACACCTTTACCTACGCCTGGACCGGCCGGCCGCTGTTGGACCGCTTCCCCCGTTGGCTCCAGGCACTGCACTCTCTCTTCTACTCCACCATCGTCACCTTCCCCTTCCTCGTCACCATCGTCTACTGGGTCGTCCTCTACAAAGGCCCGTGGTTCGACAGCCAGTTCGTCGCCTGGTCCAACGTGACACAGCATGGCCTGAACAGTGCCTTTGCCCTCTTCGAGCTCGTCATCCCCCGCACCAACCCGCCGCTTTGGATTCATATCCCTTGGCTCATCCTGATGCTCGTCGGCTACCTCGCCGTTGCGTACATCACCGTTGCCCACCAAGGCTTCTACACCTACAACTTCCTGGACTACCGGGAGATCGGCGGCCGCGGTCTGGTAGCCGCTTACGTATTTGGCATTGCTGCAGGCATCGTCATCATCTTCTGCATTGCCTGGCTGCTCATCTGGGCCCGCAGATGGCTAACTGAGTCAAAGCTCGGGCTCGATGGAAAGTTCGGCGCCCAACGCCGCTCGCGACGGGATGTCGAGATGAACACCATCGGCCCCAAGTATGACAATGTCCACCTCTAGGTGACACAGTGTTTGCTCCTTCCTGTCTTTTATCTGATTTTGAATCTCGCTGTACAAAACAATGTAGATGAATCTTTGTGTAATCTTGTACATTCCTTCGCTTGGACACTCGAAGGTATCTGAGGTGTGATGGCTGAAAAGCTGTGGCTTCTATGTCGCTATATCCAATGTCTATAATAAGTTGGCATAATCTATAATCATTCTTCCACCCGCTTGCGCAGCGCTTCTCAAACCTAGCATTTGACCGTCACGCCTTTCCTCTTCTCCGTCTCCCGAATCTCGAACATGACCTGAATGCCAACGTACAAACAAATGCATGCCGACATCAAGAACAAGTGCCCTGCAGGAACAAGTTAGCATTGGCTTAGTGCAAACCAGGTCAGTATCGTTATTCGCTTACCTGACCAGTCGTGTAAGATGCTCTTCAGAATGCTCTCCAGCCCATCTAGGCCAACAGCGAAACCGACAAGGTTTGCGGAGATCATCATGAGAACGTTTCCAACTGCACCGAGGCAGCAGAGCACGCGATACTCGTTGGGCCGGTGTTCCCACTTCCGTTTTGGGAAGAAGTATGCGCCCGTCCACTCGGGCAACATGAACAGCACAATCAACCAGCCCCAGATGAGCATACGCAGCTGAATGTCATGCCACAACGCCACAAAGGTGAAGACCATGAGGTAGGTGATGACGGATCGTGCAGTCGTCTTCCAAGTCCGGAAAGATGATCCTCCGAGCGGAATATAGATGTAACGGATGAGCCAGCGATTGTACGACCGATGCCATCCGCGCCAAAACAGTTGCGTGCTGAAGTTGTTGCTGACGCAGCGAACCATGTTCTCTGGTGGATCGATGCCATCCGTCAGGGCCCACAATCGGAAGAAACGCCACGGGAGAAGAAGCTTCAACCAGATGATGTGCAGGTTGAAGAAGGAGAGTAGGCTCAGCTGCGTCGCCGTGTAGTCATTCCAGTCGGGGTTCGCTCCGCTGATGGCTCCCACGTAGTCGAAATGGAGCATCAGCTCCATGGCCAAGAGAACCAGCAGGAAGCGCACGCCGTAGCGAATCGTGCGCGAGCTCTCAATGCTAGCAGCTCGGTACTTGCACTGAGCAATATAGTCGTTGAAGGTCATGATGGGTCCTGTCAGGTAGAGAGGCGCATAGATGGCGTATGCCACGTAATTGCGGAACGAGAAATCCTGAGGGTCAGCGGAGAGTGCGACCCTGTCTCGGTCAGAAAGGTTTGCTGGGTCTAGCTGCTTCTTCTTTGACATATTAGTGACAAGATTGCTCGGGGGCTGCGGCTTGCCCATACCTCTAGTGAGTCTCCCTGTCGCTTATCCAGGCTCCAGTAGTAATCCAGGTTGAAGCTGATGAGCCGCAGAATGGTGATGTTGAAAAGGATGTGCCAGCGAGACATCAGACCACCATAGCTATCCAGCAATTCGCCCCACTTCATCAGCGAAGAATCGCCGTGCACAACGTCGGGAGGAGAGATATACGCCGCCGTGGCTCGGAAACGGTAGCCTCCGCACAGTTCGTTGGCAAACAAGGTAAAGATGTTGTAGATCCACGTCGCCGCTGGGACATACTTCTTTGGTAGCTTCGTGGCAACCTGGTAGTTCACAAACAAGATGGCAAGCACCTTGATCGTGGAGAAGCCGTGCAGCGCAATGAGGAAGATGAAGGCAAAGACATAGTCGAATGATGCCCGCTGTTGCAGTCGCGCTCGGCCACCGTGGCTCCGTTGATGTGTATCCTTGGTTGCGGCGTTCCAGACTGTCCTCAGCAGAGGGTGCACGAGCAGCAGGCCGGCCATGTAGGGAAGGTTGGAGCGAAAACTGCGGTATTGAGGATCGGAGAGATCAATCTTGCGACCGGGGACCCAGCCATCGGACAGCCAGAGGTGGTACTTGTTGAACATGCGATGGGAAGCTGAGTTCCCATGTTAGCAATGCCTCCTGTGCGGTCTGTTTCGGGGAATTGCAAACGAAGCCACATACGTCTCGAGACATCGAACACAACCCAGAACATGTATGGGATCGCGACGCCTAGGATGAGGTAGTAGATGTAGAACTCGCGCGTATTCCACTTCGACCGCTGGCCTTTGCCTTGCCACTTGTTCGTCGTTCCATTGCTCGTGGCGGGATCGCTTCGCGCGTCGATGACGGTTTGGTAGGGGACGGAGGCTGAGTTGGTGAAGCGAGTGTCGAGCGTGTCAATGTCGTAGACATTGCGGACGAAAGAAAGGGCGCCCATTGTGAAGATTGGCGGTTCCTGAAGAGAACATTCACCTCATGTTGCTCGATGCGACACGTTCTATGCCCGCCTCGATGGCTGCGCAAGGTGTAGCAGCTTGTCTCGTGGACTTGTTGCAGCAATGGGCTCCTGAGATCTGGGCCCTAGGTTCGTGGGGTGGCCAGGTATCCGGATGGATTAGATTCATTCCAGTGCCCGAACGGTACGGACCCCTGAGCTAAAGAAGCAAGGAAAGTCCGGGGAACACGTGAAAGGTACCGAGGGAACAGTAGCGAATCAGCTTGCGCCTGTATCGTCAGTCGAGTGCACCCTACCCTACAGCCACGATGAACTCCATTGCCAGCTACAGGTATTCCAATGAAGGACCATAGAGAGATGAATGAGACTGGTATTAAAAGCAATACTAACATGGTTGCCTCACACATGGTTTAATCTTCACAAGTCCATTTCTACATGGCCGTGTTGCGACCTATTGCACCTATAAACTGGGGGGTACAGTGAGTCGACATGAATAAACCTATGAGAATTAGTAGTTAAAGGATTTAAAAAGGTAACTATGAAATATAAATAAAACAGTTAATTAATATTCCATTATTAAAAAAACCTTTTAACTTATCTTAAAAGAATTATTCAATAAGATAACAACTATAATATTAAAAGTTTAAAAAGATTGAAAATCTATTTTTATGCGACGTCATTATCGATCAACTTTACACCACCCGAAGCGCCTCGGTGCCCGCACCCATTGCCTTTGCATCTCTTACACACTTGCTAAACACCATTCGATGAACCTCGTAGACTGCCTCTTCACAAGTGACGTGTTGCTTCAACGATGCTGCGTATCTATTCAAAATGCAGTGATACGCCAAATCACAGCCGTGCAAGGCCAAATGTAGTTTGTAGTTTGACCACGAGGCAGGCAGCCGATCCATGTGTTACCTAATGTTTGCTTCGTGTTACCTGCTGCGAGGGAACCTAGTCAAAGGCGATGGGGCCTGTTCAAAAAGCAAGAAAGCCCCGGAGTAGGCCAATTTCTGCCTCTTCATCTAGACCGGCTGGTTTAATGTACGACAGGACATAGACGACGCAGTCCACATCGCCGCCATGTGCGAAGTCACCCTGACAGTCTGCTCTATCTGCAGACGACTCTTTGAAGTCACGATGGATCATTGCCCACCGATCAAGTCACTGCTTCGCCTGCAAGAGCCTACGAGCTTCGAGATTAAATCCTCCTTCAGCTGGTCGCCCTTGGAGAATTGTACAGGACTGGAAATACACCCAGACATTTCCCTCGCAGCGTGCGATCGTGACCATGGGAGCGGGCAATCGACATCATCAAGATACGGCCGGGCAGGCACCAACTACTCCTCCATCGTTCTTACGCCCAGCAACAGAACGACCGGCGACAGGACGCCACGAACAAGACCTCGCCTGGGACTGACCTCCACTCCTGAAGGTGGTGCGGGCTCTCCCACCACCCAAGCAGAAGCGTCACACATATCGGGAGAGCCAGACGGTTCAAGTGAAGACTCCAGACGTCGAAGGCAAAACACAAGCACACATGCGTTCTTTATTCCTTGAAGCGTAGAGGGAGTTGTTCTTCACGACGCATGAATGCGTGTTCAGAAAGAACTGGCGGCTTGTGAGAGGCTGGCGAAGCGCATCAAGTATATGCGCAAACATAGAGAGTTTTTGCGGCACGATTGCATCAAGTTGGGGACCTTTTTCTTTACTACAGCAAGCTGTGGAAAATGCTCATTTACAAGGTGTTTTCATCAGACCGTCCTGCCAAAGCCGCAGTGTTGGACAGGAGCATTCTATAGTCTATGCTGTCATTTGCAGTATGTCATTATCTAGGGGGCGCATCTGATCTTCTTAACGGCCCACCTTATTCGACTCAATCTCAACGCGCGTTACCGTCGTAGCTCTAATCCCTCCATGTGCTGGAAAGTTTTCTTCCCCTACCATATCTTCGAAATCAGCAGCTATACCCCTCGAATTGGCTCTTGAAAGAACGGTCGTTGTATTCCTCCCCTCAGACGAGCCAGATACTCGATCATCAAGTTCATAGCCGCTATGCACGCCGGAATCGTTGAAACCCTCCTGGCTGCTGGCGTCATCCAGCCGTTCACCCTTCTTATGGTTGCTTGAAAAGGATCGCCAGTGCTTCTTGCTCCTACTGGCGTGTGCATGGCTGTTGTAGGTTACACCAGACGCCGGGGTCTTCCGGGAACCCTTTCCATATGTGCTGCCAAGAATGCGCTTGAAGAGCGGTCGTAGTGTCGGCAGGCTGCCGGCAATGATGCCGACGTTCAGTTCCGCAGCGGTCCAAATTGTGATATTGCGGGAATCCCACAGGAAGTCACCCATCTTTCCGTAGTTGACAATGTAACCCAGCTTGACAAAAGCAGCTGAGCAGGCAAATACGCCGAGGCCGAGAATTGCCATGAGCGTAAGCCGGGTTCGGAAGTTGACGTTCAGACCCCATAGCATCGGAGCCGGGATAAAGACAGCGAATAAGAGGTCGGTCAGGATATTGAGTGTCGAGCTTGTGTAGGACAGCGACTGGAGTACGTGCTGGGGCCAGCAGACTGATGGGACACTAGGCCTCCACAGGACGCGAAGGTCGGTGCACTGAAGGAAAATTGTCTATTTAGAGAGTTGTCAGCATCTTTATTTCTTCAAAGACCGCTGCGGAGGCTTGCAACTTACAAGAAGCGAGCCGATGGTGTAGAAAGTGATGAAGCCCATTATTGAGAGAATCAAGGTCCGATAGAACTTGGTACTTGCGATCCGCAAGAGAGATGCACCGACAGAAAGCTTAACGGTACAGATCCCAATGAGGTAAATCGGCTGTGAGATGAAGTTGAGCTTCAAACCGATCGTACGGTCCTCGATGGGAATATCGCCAATGTGCTTGCCAGCTCCATACTTGCACGACGCAAGAGCAACTGCCGCTCCAGCAATCGATATTGCCATCGTCATTATCATAATGGCATCCTTGAACCAAAATAGTCAGTAATTTGTCCGAATCTGGCAACTGAACTGCTCGGTTCGAATCGCTTACATCCCATCCCATATTCCGGATGACCAAAAGACGGACGTATGCGCGGGACAAGACCGTAGACAAGGCCAGAGATGTCACGGCGACCACAGCCCCAATGATTCTACCGGTTGCATTCTCATCTGAATCTGAGATCAGTGCTGAGCCCGGCGCTGAGGCCATGTTAGAGATTCGCTCAAGCGAGGCCGCAATTGCTGTTCAGGCTAGACTGGTCGAGAAATCATGTATCATGGGATGACCATTGTGCAAGCACGGAAAGAGAGTTTGGCCAAGGAGTTATCATTCTTAATCGTAAGCACTGACATAGATTGCAAGCAGTGCATTTTTCAAGGACTGGCGTCTTCGAGCCGCAAACCCTAGCTTCAGAAACAACAGATGGCATCCCAGCGACTCTTTGGCACATGACTCGGAAAGCTGCGGCGGCGCTGAAACTGCCGAAGCCGTTTTTGCTTCTTCACCACATCTTGCGTGAGCACAAAGCTCTCCTTGCGATGTTCGAAGACGAGATCCTGTACTGGCAAGATCCTGGTTCTCATCGACACACCGATCCGTAGGGAGTGGCTTGCGGAAACTACGCCAATCCAGATTGAGTGCCAGATGCGACAAGCAGCCTTATGCCATGGAGATCTGGCCCGCTTTGCGATAGGGTTTGGTTCGCGGACCGCACCTCATCCGGCGCCAATGGGGTAAGGCGGGTGGGCCAGGGGCATTACTAGCGTCGGTTGATCTGGTGAGTTACGATGTTGAAACATCGTTTAGAAGTCGCCGCTGAGGCTCATGGAATATTCCGGGAGCATTGATCAGATGGAGATCAGATAAGACTTCAGTTGTTTCAGCGAGCAAGGAGCGAAGGAGGAAACCAAGGATTATCCTCAGAGCATGGGACACATAAAAGGCAGGGCTCTCCTTGACATTATTGTGAGAACTTCAAATCATGGGACGTGCTAAGCTCCCAAGCCAGGCTTTGGGATAGGAAGGGCAATCCGGGAAGAAACTGACCAGGAGGCCATCCGGTACTCGCCTATGTGAGAGCCGAGGATGAACATTGAGCTCGAAGTGGCCTCTGCATGCCCTAATGCACTAATCGCATCCTTTGGGGTTCTCCTTACGTATTCTTCAGGTGAGGTTCAATAGCTGCAAAAAGCAATACTGTGACTGCGATTTTGAGCACGGAGGGAACATCCAATCATATTGCGTGTAGGCAGTAGATGTCGATCACTGTCATTAACATCATACAACATCTCCACTTGATGAGCTCAGCTTTCAATTAGCCTGTAAAAATGGTGGCCCAGCTTGGAGCGGCACATAGCTGGGTAGCATTGCAGATTGAATGAGCTCATGCTGCTGAGCGAGTGAAAGGTTGATTTTTTTTCTTCTTCTTTTTTTCTTCTTCTTTTTTTTTTCTTCTTTTTTTCCTTTTTTCAATCTGCCCATCAATATCAACCCACTTTTCTCCGGTAAGCCAGATCGACGTGCGGAGAAAGAGCTTGAGGGATTGCTGTTGATCAACGGTACACACAGCAGCGGTTGAGCAATATAGTAATAGAGACCGCAAAAATGTAGTGGTCTCTAGTAACACACTTCGCTGCAAAGCATAAAATAAACCTCTTAGAATTCTTTAATATACAACCTTCTATTTTTCAGAATATTTTCCTGGTTTATTACTTAATTAATTAATTTCCTAATAAGTCAAAATTAAAATAAGGAGTAACGAAGGAAAATGAGATAATGTTCATGTTACCTCTCTATCCTTCGGTGCAGCCTTATTTTTTTTTTGCCACACACTTCATGTATACACCGATCAAGTGTGACAAGAGGCATTGGATGAAAGCGAGACACTTGAATTGGTCGAGAAGCTCTGAAAATTACTCATGGGTTCCCTCAGCCGGCTCGTATATGGCCAGACTTGGCTCGATTGGTCCCGAAACGAAACTTGGCAAGCCTGCCAAAGGGCTCAGCATCTCTGGGGATGACGGAAGCCTGCCAGTTGAGTACAGACAGGAGTTCAGGCACTTTCGGCTATGAGACTAGAATTCCGGCAAACGAATGCTTTTGTCCGAACTGTTTAGGGGCATTCCGTTCAAAACGCATAGTGCCCGATGGATATGACCTACCGCTGGTCAAGCATACAACTTGTGCGCTACCAAAGTGCTTGTAATCCTTGATCGTCCTAGCCAAGAACGCAAGAACAGACAACTCCAAGGCCATTGTGTCCGTCAAGCCCTCTTTCGCAAAAACGTACTCGGTTGACGGAAGAAATACAGTACTGAATCTTCCGTATATATTGTTACCCAGGTTTAATCATGTAGCCCCCTGTGCCGGCGTGCATGTCCCGCTTCTAGCGACTGGGGCGGTTGCCAAAAACGGCCAAGCCGATCGGGCTGGTGACCCACTTCGGCCGTTTCGGCTGAGGAGCCCGGCCAATTCTTCGGTGGAGAGAGGCAGAGACCCTGGAGCATCTGTTCTGCAACCCTCCCAAACAAGCCGGGGCCCATCGACATGATATGCTGCAATTGGACGGATCTTTTGTCCGCATAATTCCCCTCCAAACAACGTCTTCCTTGTCAAGTCCTTGGATCGGTGCTGCGAGTCATGCCCCAGTAATGTCAAGCACAACAACCCCGGCGAGACCAAGGATCAACGCAAAGGCGCAAAACTGGTTGTGTCAGCGAGGTCTGACCAGAGATCCGGCAATGGTGCGGTAGGGCACAAGGCTTCCTGCCTGTCATCCCAAGCCACGAGCCCGAGTATGAGACGAGACTATTAGAGTTCCTCCACTATGATACTTGCTGCTAAGGCTTGTGCATCAACGTGTCTTAGGCCTCATCTTATCTGATTTGCATGGTTTCTGCTGCGCGGGGAATGATGTGTGAAGTCTCACTGTTTCTGGTGAGAGCATGGGGCTCAGACTCCTCCCATTTCGCCCTAGGAGCCACAAGCTTTCTTGCCGGCTTCCGTCTGTCTCCACGGTGGCCAACCTTGGAGCCGCTCGATACTGCCCTGTGCCCAGCTTTCATTCTGCCAAGCTCCACCAAATACTTCGCGTATGCCTGTGCCAGATTCTTAATCTCATTGTAATAATCGTGCACAAAGCTGAAGTTCCCTCGGTCAATTTCCTTATATCCCAAGCCAGGACGTCGGTCCCCTGTGTCTTTGCAGATCGACA
This sequence comes from Paramyrothecium roridum, assembly GCA_003012165.1. NCBI lineage: Eukaryota > Fungi > Ascomycota > Sordariomycetes > Hypocreales > Stachybotryaceae > Paramyrothecium > Paramyrothecium roridum. Next base: position 9,659 of record PXOD01000820.1, read on the forward strand.
GACTTGGGTCGCAAGCCACAGTCTCTTCTCTCAGCACCTTACAGTGATTCAGCTCGCTTGAAGATTGTTTTTGCTTTTTAGTCTTTATTCGATTCTCACTGATCTTCCCTGCACAGCCAATTAACTCGAGTCCAACTTGGACTGGCGTCGAAAATGCATGTCACTTACGCAGCAGCCTGGGCTGTACAGATCACACTGGCCTTGAGTGCGACAATCCCACAAAGCATTTCATCCTACGAGAAGACGCTGGCCGAGCTTGCCCAGTCTGCGCTTGAGAAGGCTCAGAAGGCTACCACCAGCGACAATCTTCAGGTGCGAAGCAACTCTTGCAAATGGAGCGACGTCCGGATCCGCAGGGAGTGGTGAGTTTAAGCCCTGTATTGGGTGGCAGAGGGAGCATAACTTAATGGAGGCGCACAGGGACTCCATCTCCGTAGATGAACGCAAGGACTACATCGCTGCCGTCCAATGCCTGCAGTCCAAGCCCGCTCGAACGCCATCGGAGGCTGCACCGGGTGCGAAAACGCGATTCGATGACTTTGTTGCCACACACATAAATCAGACAATGACGATCCACTATACGGCCAATTTCCTGCCGTGGCACAGGTATTTCACCTGGTTGTATGAGGAAGCACTCCGCGAGGAGTGTGGTTATAAAGGCACTCAACCTGTAAGTGGCCTGGAAGTGTTCATGGATATTTGGTACTGACGCACGGTCTACAGTACTGGAACTGGGCACGCACCGCTCAGACGGGCTTGGAAAAGTCCCCCATCTTCGACGGAAGCGAGACATCCATGTCCGGTAATGGAGAGTTTGTCCAATCCGAGGGCGATATCATCCTCGGTGCCAGCAGTGGCCTGCCTCCCATCTACTTGCCGACAGGCAATGGCGGAGGCTGTGTCAAGTCCGGACCGTTCAAGGACATGGTTGTCAACTTGGGCCCTGCGGCCCTCGATAGCCCCGGAGGTGTCGTGGTGGCCAACCCCAACGGGCCCCTGTCGCACAACCCGCGATGCCTTTCGAGAGACTTGACGGACAAGGTCAACCAGGATTACGCCAACGTAACCGCCATCGTTGACCTGATCACCAAGACGCAGAACGTTGCCGACTTCCAGCTGCAGATGCAGGGTGCACCCGGCAGCGGCAACATCGGTGTCCACGGCGGCGGCCACTACAGCCTGGGTGGAGACCCGGGCCGCGATGTGTTCACGTCGCCTGGCGACCCGGCTTTCTACCTTCACCACGCCATGATCGATCGAGTGTGGTGGATCTGGCAGACGCTCTGCCCGAGCCAGCGGATGCGCGGCGAGGCGGCCATCTCCGGGACAAGGACGTTCTTCAACCAGCCGCCCAGTCCCAACGCCACGCTCGAGGACCTCTTGGACTATGGGTTTGCGGCTGGTCCTCCTCTGCAGATCAAGGACGCGTTGAGCACCCTGGCGGGGCCCTTCTGTTACGTATATCTCTAGGCCAGCTGACATCTTGGGCAATCACAACTCGCTTGACATGACGTCCATATGCGGCAAGGCCCAGGGATGATTCCGTTGAGACCAAACATTCTGGCTCCAATTATTAGACGAGGGTAGCAAAGACTGGTCTGTACTATGCTCGTCATGGATAATATCGTAATGTATAGTGGGACGATATTAGCTTCGCTCAATGCTATGTCATAGGGTCTTTGGGAGTAAGTAATGAAAGAGATGAAACAAGTATTGATAAAATATGCATAACATGTTAAATATATATTCTATTCCTCGAAGAGTTTTTCAAGTATTTTGAGAGGATTATTTTAGAAACAAATAATCATAATATTAAAGAATTAAAAGGGTTATATTCTAGTTTTATATGAAAATGTTATTGATCAATTATATACACACAACCATAATAGAGAGTGATCATGGTGGGAAGTCTTTCACGATTGCCATGGACATGTTAAACTACGACCAAACAATCATGACCAAATAATTTGCTTCAAAACTTTGGTAAAGCCGACGCAAATAACATAAACAATTATCTAACACGCCTGGGCTTTGTTTGCTGCTTGCCGAGACTTTTGCGTCTGTGAACACAACAGGTTAGTTTCACCCATGAAATGATATATATTCATGCCCTCCGAGGAGTCCAAGCCAGCGTGTAGACAACTCCCAGCATTATATCTGTCTCCAGGAATAGGATTCCAACAGTTACAACTCAAGCCTCAACCTTCCATTGACCATCCGAAGCCGAGACTGAAGATGTGCTATCTGGGGCTTAATGCCTGTCCTGAGTGCCGCTGCATATCAATGGTCCAACTCGATCGCTGCGAGGAAACCCTGCTTGCCGTGCCAACGCTCAAAAAGCAGGTAGTGATTCGAGTTGACGAGTTTTGTTGGAGTCCAACGGCGCAATGCGAGTTCCTGAAGCTCTACCCGCAAGTCCGCACCTACATAAGTTGCAGGAGGTGTGCTCCTGCGGAGGTCCGCGAGAATGAAGCCTTTTGGAGTGAGTTCGCCGATGATCTCCCTAGGCTTGCCGAGCAAGCAGACGCTCTCCCGAAAATGTGAAGACTAATTCTCAACACAGGAGGCGAGGCGAGGCGGCTTCGGGGTCTGGCCCAGGTGCAGTGGAGGCCTGAGCGTCTCGGCACACGAAGGGATGCGAGGAGAGAATTTTTTGAATTATGAGCAACGACGCTGGAGCCTTTCGAGATTACCTTTTGTAGGCATTCGCACGCAGCTGGACGAGTGATCGACAAAGTTGACAATAACCTGGATATCGCCACTAACCCACAACGACTGATTTCGCAGTTTCCATTTTCTTCAGTGCTTCAACTTCACTTGTATTCACTGCTTCGCCGTGGGAGAATTGTGGTAGCAGCAGGACTCGGAGCATACGCCTCCCTGATGAATGCATCAGCTTCGTGGATGATGCGGAGGCTCTGCATGACGCTGGGGGAGTTTGAGCTGTCCGATAGCCGCTGCCAATTATGAAGGAGTTGTTTCAGATGATCGCCAGCATGCAAGACGTCAGGACCGATAAGGCTCCGAAGTGAGGGCACTCGGCATGCTGCCAAGAGCACGAGCATTGCGCCGGCCATCCTTTGTAATACCGTTAGTTGGAGATGCTAGACAGGAATTCATAAATCACTCACGATAGGGAACAGATCCAGGTGTCTACGAGCACAGTTTGTGAGAATCCTCTCAGGTTAAGAATGTGCATCAAACAAGCGTCGAGACAGGCCCTGCAGTTACGTAGTGCGTCCTGACTGGGCGTGCTGGCACATAGGCCATCGCCGCCGCTGCGACTCCCGCTGAGCAACCACATCAGGTATGGTCGATAAATGACACTTCGACAGGTGAGGTATCTCTGTCTGAGGAAGCCGCTGGCCGCGTTCGCAGTCGGCGCCGTGTCTATCGAGAAGGCAAACGCGGTAGGGAGCACCTCTCGCCAATCGTCTAGTTGGTGCTGCAGCTCAGCCACAATCTTCGGGAAGCGGGTGGTATCGAGCGCCGCGCCAGTGCCATGCGCGTAGAGCAGCTGATGAGTGCGGTTCAGGAGGCGGCGCATGCTGATGCAGGCGAGGAAGTAGAGGGAAGATTGCTCCTCTTCCGATGCGGTTGCGTGCGTGTTATATGCACCAGGCAGGGGGACAGATGACTCAATGCGGGCTATACCCGAGACGGGGCACGCAGACAGCTCAGCTACGTAGTCGCTGTGGTTGTTAGGCAATCTTTATTCTCGACGGTACATTTAAATGCGAGAACTGACCTCTCAAGAATATAACAGGCCCAGAAGATGCGTCTCGTGCGCTCCTGTTCCTCTGGGGTTTCCGTCCCCGGTGGGTTTGCGAGCAGCATCAGGCATTTTGAAGCCGTGACACTGATGTACTCCCACGCCTGAAGTGGCCGAGTCAAGAAGGCAAAGTAGAGCCTGGATTCAATGTCAGATGGCGCATACACGAATGATGGTGTCAAGCCAGGCGCAAAACTCACGCGACAAAGAAGAGGCATTGCGCAGCTGTAGCGGTAACGCTGAGATGCGCGACATGGAGCTTTTTTAGGGCGCTGTCGAAATACAAATCGCCCATCTTTCGCTTCGATATGCGTCTTCGTGCTTCCGCTTCAGTCAGGCTCTCCGTCCCGGCTAGGCCGGTGGTGACCTGGCTGGCGCAGCCCAGTGCCATGGTCAGCAGGGCCAAGCACGCATCCAGGGAGTCGTCGATGGGGCCCTCGGATTTGAGCATGGTCCGGCTTTGGCTCAGCTGCTCCTGCGAGAGGGTCGGGTACCAGAAGTTGGCGTTGTGCTCGAAGGAGTCGAGGATGCTGTCGATGTCCTCCATGGCGACGTACGGGTAGACGACGGTCGGGCGCATCGCCAGGGCGGGGCGGGACTGCTCCAGCCGGAAGATGGACTCGTAGCCGTTGCGCAGGGACGGAAAGTTGTCAAAGTGAGGCCACTGCAGCACCGACTCGGTCGTCGAGGTGTGCATCATGTCCAGCACCGCATTGTCAAAGTTGCCGCCATTGCCGCCATGGCCGCCATTGGTGAGCTCGCTAATGGGTGTCCTCGGCGGATGGTTCGAGGCGCGCGCCTCGGAGTCGGTTGCTGGGGATCCGGCAAAGGAGCTGCTCGATGCTGGGACGAGCGGCGTGGCGTACGATTGCGGGCGGGCGACGAGAGACGAAGCTGCTTGCTGTGAACCAGGGGGCGTCAGACACGAATTGCTCTCAGCGCGTGTAAGAGGCGCAAGTCTTACCAATGTCGTGTTCAGTTCATGGAGGACTCTTTCAACGCGAAGAACACCATCGAGAATGAGGTCACTCTTCCCTCGCCTAGGTCGCCATGCGTAAGTTACATGAAAAGTCGCATAGCCGTTCAGGGCAGCTCACGGGTTTGCCTCTGCCCCATATGTGCAGTCCTGGTCTGAAGCCGCGCATGTGGAACACGGGTGGTTTCCGTCACATCTGGTTCGCAGCAGTCCGAGCTTTAGCTGATGGTCGTCTTACACGCGGGAAAACGTAAAGCACGGCATGGTTCACAAACCTGATCTTTCTGGATCGGCAAACATCGCACTATGCAAATCGCATCCCGGATCAGCCACCTCGTGTCCAACGACACGGCCTGCGAGCTGCAAGACTTACCGCGTGAGATGTCCTCAGTCGCTTTCTTGTCGGCTCATTCAAGGGACCAAACTCGTTGTCCATGGTGCATCAGCCAGAGCCAAGTCAACTGTAGGATCGATGGTCAGAAGCTTCGCTCCGAGGCGGGCCGAGGGAGATGATATGTGAGTGGGGAAGCGCGCATGGGGGAAATGCGGGGGATAGTTTCCAACTCCTGGTCACCGGGTTTCGACGGGTTGCGGTCGGGATTGGTTGCCTCAGCTCACGCACCAGCACGAACCAGCCAAGGCGTAGTTGCGGTATTGCTGGTGGGTCGTGGTTAAGCACTTTGTCTGTCAGGGTTAAGGACGTTGGATCCGGCGTCATGCTAGTGACTGTCAACTAAACCACCTTGAACCAACTAATTAGAACAACAACGGCCTTTTCTTGCTAGCTTCTTTCAAATGCGCAGTTTATTTGCCGTGGCTGGGCGAAGAACTACCTGGTGCTAACTACCAACTACTGTACGTTATTCTTGGTGAAATACATGAATTACACGACGGGTATAATGAGGCTGTGCTTGTGCCACAGAGCAACTAGAGATAATTGTGATTTCCCTCTCTTTCTCTCTCTCAAACTCGGCTTTTGTGCAATTTAACCCAACCCACAGCCAAGCGCTTATGCATAGAACTGGCTCTCCTTGTCCTTCACGCCACCTGCGTGCAGCGTGTTGAGGACCGTCTGGGCGCTCCTCTTCTCCATACTCTTCTTGACCGGGTTGGGGGCCTCGAAAACCTCGGCTAGCTCCTCAAGGGTCCGGTCCTTGGTTTCGGGGAAGAAGAAGTACATGAAGATAGCCTCGAAAAGGTCCCAGAACACAAAGACCAGGTAAAAGTAGTACCCGATCTTCCGAAACGCCGGCCCGCTGCTGTACTGGATCACGACCGACGCCGCCGAGCTGGCAAAGTTGCCGATGGCGGTGCCCTTGGCGCGCGTCGAGGTCGGCTGCGTCTCCGCGATGTACATGGACTGCAGCGGCGTCCAACCAAAGGAGAAGACAATGCCAAAGATGAAGATGAAGGCGACGGTTGTGTTGGCGGCTGACGAGTTGTTCGGCTGATCGAGCGACATCTTGCTCGTGCCAGTGATGATGGCAAAGCAGCACGAGCAAAATATAATCGAGTAGATCAGAAGCGGGCGGCGACCGATAACATCGGTCAAGCGGGCACCCAGAACGGCACCGAGGAAACATAGCACCGGGTTGATGCCGTTTAAGGCTAGGACCTTGTGCTGATCTACAATGCCGGCGTTCTTCAACATGGCTGGAAGATAGTACGAGCTCAAGCTGTTACCGCTAATCTGACCGAAGACAGCCATGCCGAGCACGCAAATGAGGCGGCGCCTTGCGCTGTGCGTGTTCCACAGTTCGTGGTAGTCCCACCACTTCTTATCAGAGGCTTCGTTGGAGATCTGCATCGACATCTCCTGGAGCTGTAGCCTCACCATTGGATGGTTCTCGTCGCCCTCGCCGTGGTACTTGGCTAGGACCTTGGCCGCGTCCGCCATGCGATCCTGAGCCATAAGCCATCGCGGCGACTCGGGCAGCCATAAGACAGTGAGCACGACGATGCCCGATGTGATCAACTGGCACCAGACAGGGATGCGCCAAGCCGAGAGCGTGTCGATGAAGCTGCAGCCGTAGACGGTCCAGCTAGCAATAATGCTGCCAATGTACCAAGTGCAGTTGTACAGGCCGGTGAGGGTGCCACGCCACCGCGGATGTGCCATCTCACTGACGTAGCATGGCGCCGAGACGCAGCAAAAGCTCACGCCGAAGCCGAGGACGAAACGGCCGGCGAGGAACTGGCCACTGGTGTTGGACGGAGCTTGGACGCAGGTGCCAATGATGACGATGAAAGCGCCGATGAACATGCCCCAGCGACGGCCCCAGTAGTCGTTGACAGGGCCAGTGAAGAAGACGGCAGCGACTGACCCGATGTTGTACATGGCGAAGACGATGCCAGTAGCAGAGCCGTCAACTTCCCTTGGGGCAATGTCAGTGCCATACTACGCCACATGGTCGATATGAGCTAGATAGACACGAAGAAGTCAACTTACATGCCAAAGAAGTTTTTAAGACTCTCCATGCCAGCAAGGCCTCCCATTAAGGACCCGTCAAAGCCGTTCTATCAATTCAAAAGGTCCAAAAAGTAAGCCGTTGTGCCTTGAATTGAAGTCGTGAGTGAAGGCGAAGTGGTGAGCGAAGGACTTACAAGGCATCCACACAGATAAGCGCACGCCAACACACCATAGAGGCGAAACATGGACGGCGTCCACGGAGACGCCTTTCTCTCATCCACTTCATGGGCTAGCTGGACGGCCGATCCAGCATTTGAAAGGTCGTCATGGTGCCTTACAGCGCCGACCTCCTTTTCCTTGGAAACGCCCATTGCTTTCTTCGTTGAGGTGCACCTACGCTTGCCTGCGCCTAAACAAAAGCCCCAAAGATGAATATGCTAGGGGGAGAAGCGATCAACGAAGCGCATCCGGATGGTCAGGAGGGCCAAGTCATGCAACATCAGGCGCATACGGGCGTTTAAGTAGTATTTTCAACCAAGACGTGAAGCCAATGAGGGGAGAGATTCGCACCAAATCACACCGAGACCTACCCCAGGCTTGGAGAGGAAGCGGCCCAGATGCATGCAAATGGTGATGCGCCTCCTCATGATTGGCAAACGGCCAGATGCTTGGGGAACCATGGTTTTACCCCCCATGTTGAGGGCACTTATAGAGGTCGACAGTGATGGCCCGATACGGAAAGTCATGATATCAGCGAGCCAGTAGCCAGGCCTTGAATCCGGGGTTCAGATTGAGCCAAACCCAAATGGTCGCCCTACCCCAGACGAAATGCTTATACGTCTGGGGAAAACAAGTTTAAGATTGAAGCAAGTCTGGGTAAATCATAAAATGGCATGTTGTTGCAGGGCGTGTATGATTGGCCTTAGAACTGCCGACATGGGCGGCGCAGTGCCATTTGCATAAAATCTGCATAATAACGGCTCCGAGACCCCCGTGGGGCCTTGTGCAACCCCCAAGCCGTTCGTGCTGTCAGTCCCACGCATCGTCTCCAGCCGAGCCTATTAGGCTTGTGAACTCCACTTTTCACCCCGTACTCTCCACCACTGCCTGTGCTTGAATCATGTTTTTTGTTCTTTTCTTACCTTGATGCTTCCAGAAGCCGGACCGGCAGACGGGACGGGACGGTGGGTGTCTGGCAACGGGCGAGCAATAAAGCAGAGACCGCAAGGTTTGTGATCCCTGATAGTATCAATTATAAAATATATAAGAATCCTTTAAAAAATCCTTAAAAGTCCTTTGTATTTAAGATTATTTTTCTATTATTTTTATTACTGAATTCAAATAAGAGAAGAAGGTGGAGAGAGGACTGAATATTGATAACACTAACATACCGGTATCCTTCAGTACAGCTCGTCTGGTTTGCCGGCTCGGTTGCCAACCCCGACAAACCCCATTAGTGTGCATTGGGGTCAATGCCAACCCCTCCTCCTCCTCCGTGCCCCTCCCCGAGAAGGTAAAAAAATTTAAGAAAAGGTAGGCTAACATACCAACACCGGCGGGACACACACACCACTGCGGGGAACCCCGTCGGCTCCAAGTTCCATCTGGGTAGCGTCGGGGAAATATTGTAAAGCGGCCTGGCGCTGGACGGTTTCACCGCACTGCCTCTGTCAGTTGTGGAGGAGCTATGAGGTCAGCCGGCCTCTGAGTTGGCGTCTCGAAGCATGTGAACCCGGCGACGCTTGATCCACCGGGCGTTTAGGTGACCAGGTTGCCCCTTTGTGCCATTGCAAACTAGTCGGAGAGCTTACGAAGAGAGAATTGTCCTGGGACGAGTTTGTTGGTCCCTCTTAAAAGCCTCCTCCTCCATCCGGCGCACTACTCTTCTTGTTCCTTCCTCCTCATACCACTCCTCCTCTCCCTCCCCTCCCCTCTCTCACCTTCACCCTCACCCTTACCTTTACCAAGAGCCTCACATCATCCGCAAAGACCGCGGACTCTGGCAACAATGGCACCCAAAGGAATCCCCCCCCCAGGAGGACGCCGCCAGTCCTGACTACTGCAACGAGGCCGTCTTCCGACGAAACTGCCTCCCCACCCGCTCCTACCACATCCCCAGCACCTCTCTGCTCCTCAATGGCAGCTGGGACTTCCACATGGCCTCCACGCCCCTCGAGGCTCCCGAGCCCGCCGAGCTAAGCTCCGTCTCGTGGGAGAAGCAGACGGTCCCCGGCCACTGGCAGCTCCAGGGCCACGGTCGCCCTCACTACACCAACACGCAGTTCCCCATCCCCGTCTGCCCGCCCTACGTCCCGACCGAGAACCCCACCGGCACCTACAGGCGGAGCTTCCAGATCCCTGCCAGCTGGGAGCAGGACGCCCAGATCCGGCTGCGCTTCGATGGTGTCGACAGCGCCTACCACGTCTGGGTGAACGGTGTTTTGGTCGGATACGCCCAGGGTTCGCGCAATGCCTCCGAGTTTGACGTTTCCGAGTACGTCGATCGCAGCGGCGTCAACGAGCTGCTGGTCCGCGTCTACCAGTGGTGCGACGGCACTTACATCGAGGACCAGGACCAATGGTGGCTCTCTGGTACGGAATATCCAAACTCCTACCGCCTTTCACGCCCCAGCACACTAACACGGCCTTTCTTTAGGTATCTTCCGCGATGTCCACGTCCTTGCCTTGCCGGCCAAGGCCAGAATCGAGGACTGGTTCCTCCGCACCGACCTCGACGCCAAGTACCAGGACGCCACCCTGCTGGCCACCGTCGACGTCCACGCCACGGAGAAGGCATCGCTGAAGCTGACCCTCTCTGAGCTGGCCAAGGCCGGCGGAAAGGTCATTGGCACGGCCGAAGCCTCCGTTGACGCCAATGCCACCAAGGTCGACCTCGAGCTGGCCGTCTCCAACCCGGAGAAGTGGACGGCCGAGACGCCCTACCTATACCAGGTTGAAATCACCCTCACCCCCAGCTCCGGCGCTCCCCAGACCATCCACCAGCGCATCGGCTTCCGCAAGGTCGAGCTGCGCGACGGCCTGATGACCGTCAACGGCGTTCCCCTCCGCATCCGCGGTGTCAACCGCCACGAGCACCATCCCCAGTTCGGCCGTGCCGTCCCTCTCGAATTTGCCAAGAAGGACCTCCTCCTCATGAAGACTCACAACGTCAACGCCCTCCGCTTCTCCCACCAGCCTAATGACCCCAAGCTCCTCGACCTCTGCGACGAGCTCGGCCTGTGGATCATGGACGAGGCCGACCTGGAGTGCCACGGCTTCTACGACACCATCGCCAGGCCCCAGGACATCCCCGAGGAGATGGACTACGAGGAGAGGAAGAAGCTCACCTTTGGCCAGGCTGCCGCCTTCACCAGCGACAACCCCTCCTGGAAGGGCGCCTATGTCGACCGCATGCGGTCCTTGGTCAACCGTGACAAGAACCACACCAGTGTCATCATCTGGAGTCTTGGTAACGAGGCCTTTTACGGCTGCAATCAGAAGGCCATGTCCGAGTACGGCAAGAAGGTTGACCCCGGCCGTCTTATCCACTACGAGGGCGACGTCAATGCCGAGACGGCCGACATGTACAGCTACATGTACCCCCAGCTTGACCGTCTCATCAGGCTCGCCAAGACGGAGGGCGTCAAGGACGGCAAGTTCGACAAGCCCATCATCCTGTGCGAGTACGCCCACGCCATGGGCAACGGCCCCGGCTGGCTCGAGGACTACGAGGAGGCCTTCCGCACCTACCCCCGCCTCCAGGGCGGCTACATCTGGGAGTGGGCCAACCACGGCCTGCTGACCAAGGACAAGGACGGCAACGAGTACTACGGCTACGGCGGCGACTTTGGCGACGTGCCACACGATGGCACATTCGTCATGGACGGCCTGCTGAACAGCGCCCACCAGCCTACCCCCGGCCTGACCGAGCTGAAGAAGGTCATCCAGCCTGTCGGCATCAGCATCAGCGGCGACAAGATTGTCCTCCAGAACTACTACAACTTCGTCAACCTGGATCACCTGGTCTTCACCTACAAGGTTGAGGAGCTCGACGAGGAGTAAGTCTTTACCAAAACACCTCCATAGTGTTGCGCCCATGCTAACCATGTTCCGTAGGTCCACCGTCCTTGCTACCGGCGAGCTTAAGGTTCCCGACGTCAAGCCCGGCACCAAGGTCGAGCTCGACGTGCCCAAGGACTTCGCCAAGAGCAACAAGGAGGTCTTCCTCACTGTCTCCGCCACCCTCCGTAACGCCACCTCGTGGGCCCCCATCGGCCACGAGATTGCCTGGCACCAGGGCCGCCTCTCGGGCCCTCAGGAAGCGTCTGCCAAGAACGCTCTCGGCAAGGTCTCCTCCAAGCCCAAGGTCGAGACCACCGGCATCAAGGTCGTCGTTTCCGGCGACAACTACTCGCTCACCTTCGACCGCGCTCGCGGCGTCCTGACCAGCTGGAGTCGTGACGGCCAGTCGCTCCTCGAGGCCGACCCCGTAACCGGCAGCGCCATCACCCCAGCATTCTGGCGACCGGCCACTGACAACGACAATCCCCATGCCCTCCCTCACTGGAAGCTATACGGCGTCAATCTATTCACCTCGCAGCTCCGCTCCTTCCAGGTGGACGAGTCGCAGTCCGACAGCATTGTCATCAAGGCCCACACCTTCCTAAGCCCGCCTGTGCTGTCCTGGGGCTGGGACTGCGAGGCCGAGTACACCGTGTCCAGCACCGGTGGCCTCAAGATTGATGTGAAGCGCCTCGTGCCCTCGGGCAAGATCCCCGACTACTTGCCCCGCATCGGCCTCAACCTCCGCCTGAACAGGGATCTCGACCGCGTCAAGTGGCTCGGCCTTGGCCCCGGCGAGAGCTACCCCGACAAGAAGGGCGCTCAGCGCATCGGCATCTGGGCCGTCGACTCCGTGTCGGACCTGCACACGCACTACGACGTCCCTCAGGAGAACGGCAACCGCATGCACACCCGGTGGGTCACGCTCACCCGCCGCGGCCAGACACACGGTGCCGGCCTTCGGATCCGACACCTCACCGCAACGCCGGATCCGGAGGAGGGTTTCAGCTTCGTCGCCAGCCGGTACTCGGCCGACGAGATCCAGGCGGCCAAACACCCCCAGGACCTCGTCGAGGACAATGCCACGCTGCTCCGCCTGGACGTCAAGGTGGCCGGCGTTGGAACCGGTGCCTGCGGCCCCGCCGTGCGGGACGACCTGATGGTCAAGGTCGAGGAGCAGAGCTTCGGGTTTGAGCTGGAGAGCTTCTAAATGTCTCTTGGCATGAACGAGACATGCGAAAAGGAGTAAAAGTAAAATAACAATATAGAGTATTGACTGTACGAAGAAATGAATCACCTTGTTCAAATCAATCCACCGCTGTGTAATAATTGACCGTGCTGCTGGCTCCGTGACACTCGGCCGAGACTCGGCTTGATCATTGCCCCGGCCATGAATATCCAACGTGGGGGGGCAGATCAACCCATGGAAATCTAACTCCGGACCAAACATTCAGTTGGCACCGTCTCGGCCGGTTCCTTTATCAGCCAACATTCGTCAGCCCTAAGTTGTTGTTGAGTGAACGCGATCCTTTCGGAATAGACATTGCCGGATGTCTTCATATAAAACGATGATTGCCATCGTCAAGCAGACGCCACCGTTCAATCACCCACGCCTCTACTTCCCTATCCTTCTCTGCCTCTTACACCGACTTCGACCTTGAGTCTTCTCTTACTTCCTATTTCTTCCAAGACCAGACTTATACCCCTACTCTTTAACATGGCGGAAGCCTCCGTCGCCGTCATCGGCGCAGGCCTCTCCGGCCTCGCCCTGGCCCTCGCCCTGCACCGCCAGAACATCCCCAGCGTCGTCTACGAGAGCCGCGACGCGCCCCTCGACATCGGCGGCGCCCTGATGCTCTCGCCCAACGCCCTCAAGATCCTCGACGCGCTGGGCATCTACGCGGACCTGCTGCCCCTCGGCTTCCGGTTCGAGCACCTGCACTTCCGCCTGCACGACGACCGGCCCGTCGACGTCTTCGAGTTCGGCTCCGTCGAGCGCTACGGCTACCCCGGCCTGCGCGCCTACCGCTACGAGCTCATCAGCCTGCTCGTCGCCGCCGTGCGGGACGCCGGCATCCCCGTCCGCTACGGCAAGAAGTTCGCCCGCGTCGTGGACGAGTCCCGCGACGGCGTCGCCTGGGAGTTCGCCGACGGCTCCACCGGCCGCGCGCAGCTCCTCGTCGGCGCCGATGGCATCCACTCCCGCGTCCGCCGCTACATCTACCCGGACCTCGAGCCGCGCTTCACTAACATGATGGGCGTTAACGCCGTGGTGCCTCGGTCGCAGCTCGGTGACCGGGAGTACCCGCTGCCCGTGACGATCATGAACCCCACGGTAGGGGCCTTTGTCATGGCGGCGCAGCGTCCCGGCGGAGAGGAGGTCTTCATCGGCAAGCAGCGGCGGCTGGAAGGCGATCTCGACCGCGAGGGCTGGGCGGCCCTCACCGAGGACAAGTCGTGGTGCATCGACTTCCTGCGAAAGGACAGCGAGGCATACCCCCCAGTCGTCGGTCGCGCCCTATCCGACATCTCCGTGGACAAGATCAACCTCTGGCCCTTCTACATCGTGCCCAAGCTCACATCGTGGGTCTCCGAATCCCACGGGCGCGTCGTCATCCTCGGCGACGCCGCCCACGCCCTCCCGCCCTCCGCGGGCCAGGGCGTCAACCAGGCCTTCGAGGACGTCTACACCTTCGCCGTCGTGCTGGGCCGCACGCGGGGCGAGGGCGCCGGCCCGACCCGCCTGCGGGAGGCGCTGCGGCGCTGGCAAGCCGGGCGCCAGGCGCGCGTGGACCGCATCCTGGACCTGAATGGCCAGATCGACAAGAGACGACTGCCAGGGGCGCAGGTCGACCAGGAACCGTTCGAGCTCGGGTGGCTCTATTCGCCGGACTTTGACAAGATGGCCGAGAGTTGGGCGGCCGGAGAGGGCGAGGTTACTTCGCAATGATTGGTTTGCAGTGTTAGGAGTTTGGGTTAGAAGCATCATCGTCAAGGGACTCTATAGAGCACAAGCAAATATGTTAATACCTTAATTCAAGTCCGTCATTTATATTTCGACCGCTGTGGAGCCAGTCAGCTCCTACGATGTTGTTCTCCATACCCCGCGACTTGGAAAATTATAGTCTCGGTGATTCAGGATATGTCGTTACAAGACCCGCCGCCTTGTGAATCTTGCCCTGTCTCGTTAGGAGCCACTTACAACAACGATGCGGAGCCAGAGTCTGCCATTAGCGTTGTTGATCGAGCGAAATGGATTCGGTTGAGTGGAACAGAGCTATTGAGCTCATGTCCATCCAGCGTCTCGTTCAGTCGCATAAATCGCGGAAGTCCAGCTTAGTGTGGATTGAAGCTTTAATGAGAACAGGACTGCTATTCCATTTCATTCCGGCAGCCCACGCATTACGACCTCCTCTCCGCCTCACTGCTTTTCTTGGCTACTTTGTGACGCCGTCCGTTTCCGAAGGCAGAGACTGAACCACAGTTCTCGGCCGACCAAAAGTGTTTGTTGACCAGTGGTGACGGGAGTGTGACTCCTTCCTGCGTGACTGATGGATACACAACATCGACTTAGCTTCGTAGGTTGATAGAGACATCACCTCAACAAGAGCTAAAGACGCAGCGATATTCCAAAATTAGTCTTTGATTTGTATGGGGTATATTTGACGTATTTATTCGCCTTTTAACACCCTAGTCAAATATAGCCTTATAAAAGGCTTGTGGTATCCATCATGTCCCAAAATGCCAACACCCATATAGTAGCCAAAGCACCGCTGCTGGCATTTCACCTGATCCCATCAGAACAAGAAGCCAGATTCCAATTCCAAGAAAATACAAATCCCGTTTAACCCCAAGAACTCCGTCACATCACAAACTCCATCGCTGACATTTCCTTTGGTAAGACATACAAGAGCAAAGTACCAGACAAGCTAAATGACGACGCGTTCAGCACGCAATCCGATCCGAAGGCTCAATAGCTGAAATCGACGTTGGCCATTGGTATTGCTTTGTTGTCATTCGATGCCGTATTGGATGTGTTATTGGTGTTATCCATGGTTACGGACGATCTGGAGTCGTTGCCGAGGGTGGTGGCGGCACTCGATTGCGTCGTCGTTGTCTGTAGCTCGTGCTCAGCTGGCGGTTGGGCACTTGGCGACCAGCCCTCATCGAGGATCTGCTGGAAGCTCCAGCTTGGCTGGAAACCCTTGCTGTTCCAGGCGTGAGGTACGCGCTCGTACATTTCATCAATCTGCTCTAAACTGATCTTGCTCGTTTCGTATACCATGCACCAGACAAAGAAAATGGCGACGATGCAGAATGCTCCCCAAATGAAGAAGATCTTGGCCCCAAAATTGGCGTCCCCGGGTCTCGTGCCGACCATGAACGGCGTGCTGTAGGCGATGCCAAAGTTGAGGATCCAGTTGGCAAAGGTCGACAAAGACATGGCTTTGGCGCGGATTTTCAAGGGATATATTTCCGAGGTTACTACCCAGACGACAGGGCCCCAGCTGGAAGCGAAGAAAAATATGTTGAAGGCACAGAAGACGATGAGAAGTGTCTGTCCGGTGGTTTGGAGTTCGGGTCCGGAGGCAGCGGAAAAGGTTGCCATAAGAAGCTGGCAGACAGCCATGCCCGAGGCGCCGATCATTAGCAGTCGCCGACGGCCCCAGGATTCGATGATGAAGATTCCGGGAAATGTTGATACGACGTTGATGACGTTAATAATGAGAGACTTCAGGAACGGGTTGCCGACGCCAGCCCCGTCAAAGAAGGTGGTACTGTAATACATAATGAAGTTGATGCCGGTGAGCTGCTGCAAGATTTGCAAGCCGCAGCCAGTGAAGGTACGTCGGCCTAGGTGAGGGGCTCCGACAAACACGTCCTTATAAGAATCAGGTCCAAGAGAAAGTTCGTACTGGTGATTGGCGACGATCTCCTGGAGTTCGTCGATCAACGCAGGGTGGGTGATATCTAGTCGTCGTAGTCGACTAAGGGATAGACCAGCAGCTTCGTGCTGACCCTTCTTAACAAGGAACCTAGGTGTTTCGGGAAGGAGAATGAGGCCGGCCGTAAGGATCAGGGCGGGGACGAGTTGTAGGCCGAGGGGTACGCGGTAAGCCGTCGAGTGCTCGAGATTCGAGGTGATGATGTTGATAACCGAGGCGGCGAGAAGACCGACTGTTATTGATAACTGGTACGCGCAAACCAGTGTACCTCGTATCCACTTCGGCGCCATTTCTGATTGATATAGAGGGACAAGGACGGACACGGCGCCTACACCAACACCAGCTAGAGCTCTGCCATAAAGTCAGCATTCGCAGTTCGATATCCTAGTTCAGGAATATCGCGGGCACTTACCTTCCGACTAGCAGCATAGGAACGTCCTGTGCACAAACTTGGAAAATGGAACCGATGCAGAACACGCCCACGGCAAGCAGGAGTGTCAGTCGACGACCGAGTGTGTCACCCAGAGGAGCGGAGAGAAGAGCGCCAATGGCAGTGCCGGCGCTGAGGATGGCAACAATGATTGATGAGTCTTGAGTACATATGTCGGGCTTGCCCTCCATGTCGGTGCAGCTTCCGGTCGCAAACTGCTCTTTAAATTCGTTCATGGCGAGGATACCGTTGATGGCTCTGCAACGACAACTGATTAGCTCCTGCTGTTTCCATAATGACATCAGTCGTGCAAGGAAGCGCGCCGGTGGTTTTGCCCGTGACAAATCATCGCCGTGTCGTCTTCCCGCTTCACTTCCAGCCTGCCCATCTCCAGGCAGAGGGCCTGTGAGAATGAAGTGCTTCGCGATATCCGCAGATTGAGAATCCGAGAGAAGATAACACGGCCGACGATGCGACTCGTGGGAACCAGAGACGGAGAAGCGGACGGATGTCGTGATGCGGGTGGATTCGTAGGGTCGGCTCGATCTGAAAGACTCACCCTGTGTCATAGCCGAAGAGCAGGCCGCCCGAGGCAACGAAAAGGCCGACCATGATGGCCGGCGCTGACGAGCCAGCGACATTGTCGGGCTTCTGCCAGCCCATGGCAATGGCCATGGTGTCGGAGTTGAAGACGTCAATCCAGGGCTGCTACGGGGGGTTGCGATGTGTCGCAGTTCGGGTTCGAGATGGTGGAGTGAGGTGAAGGATTGAGAAGAGACTATGGCACGGGGGGGCCAAAGGTCTGGAGCAGAAGTGGATAATATTGGGGGTGTGGGTGGTCGCTCAGCCCAGTCAGAGGGATGGGAGCCGAAGGAGAGGGAAGGAGGAGGGAAGAGTGGTGCCCTTCTGGGCTCTCTCGCTTCTCACCAGCGTGTGGAGGATGAGTTACAGGGGTGGGGGGAAAGGGAATCACGCTTAGTAGTGGCCGCGAGGGGAGAAGAAAAAAAAGAAGACTGTGTGGCTCGGCCAGAGAAGAGAGGTGGGTGGGAGAGAGAGCAGAAGGGAGCGAGAGCGTGGAAAAGAGAGAGAGAGAGACGAAAGAGTGGAGTGAGAGCGAGACGAAGAGTACCGGAATCGCAGAACAGGAAGCGATCGGCAGACATGGCGCTGCCCTATTGGACGCTTCTGGGGGTCCCCCTACTGGGGGGTTTCCAGTGCTCCTAACCCCTTCCCATGCTAGCGCACGCCATCTGCCTGGGTAGTGCTAGCGTCGCAGGGAACTCTAGCGCTAGACCATGCGACGACTCAACCGTCTCTGCGAAGGCACTCGGGCTGATGGTACTGGCATGGTACTCTCTAATTGTGACACGCTGCGTCTGGGCACGCATATGCCCATAAACCAGTGATATGCGCTGACTTACGGGAGACCTCGGCTACGCCCAGACTTGATGTCGCTCCTGATAGCCGGGAGGTCCATTTCAGGTCATGTTTTCCCTTCCCGCTAAACCACTAACCGTCGAGGCTGGTGTGGCTTGCGTCCGTTCCAAATTGCTACCCTCCTCCATGGCATGGCCTTGTCTCGTCTTGTCATATGGCAAGGTAAGCAGTTTCTTCCCTTTCCCTTGGGTCGTCAATCTGACACGAGACGGCGAACGCGGGGGGGGGGGAAAGGCACCAGTGCAGTGGGTTTCCTGGGGCAAGCCTCTTTTTCATTTCCGCCTTCACCTGTCAAGAAGCCGTTCGAGTCGCCGAGGGCCGACAGGTGCTCGCTGTCTGAAAATCACCGAGGTGCGCAACATTCGTCGCCTGTTGCTTGTCGTCTTCCCCGCATTTTTTTGGTCGGCTTCCCTGCGACTCCCCTTTCTTAGCGGAGAGCAACTTTGATCTGCACCAACACACTCGAACCAACTGCCTTACGTTGTACAAATGGTCGCCGGCCAAGGGTCCAGCCGTAACTGAAGGGCATTCCCTGCACTGTAGGGCACACGGACTGCTTCCTGAGCCGTCGCTTGGCCACTTCTCGCAGCTACGATGACCGATATCATTGTCATCATCATCATCATCATCCAAAAGTCGGTCCATGGCCTAGCCTGGCTGGTCAGCCACCCAGCCCTAGACAACAGTCCCCTTCAGCTCTTCTAGCGTACAGTAGCGTGGTGCACGGCACGGGTCATTCGAGACACACACGCGAAGCGTTCCCGTACTGTGCGCCAAGGAGGAGGCCGTGTGGGCACCCGCCATTAGCACGGTTAGCGGTAAGTAAAGGTAATTCAGGAGTTGGATCTCAAGGCGCCCCGGTTGTCTCGAGAGTCCCCGCAACTTTCGATGCAGTGGAGCCCTCCCAAACAAAAGATATCGCGTTGTCTGTGACTTGTTTTCTTTTTTCTTTTTTCTTTTTTGGCGCAGCCGCTGCCAAAGAGCGCAACGAGCGACGGAGCAAACGGATAGGACAACAACATCTTGACACTGTAGTAGCCCTAAGTTCCAAATCAATTGGTACCGTCTGTGGCTCGTGCCCAGGTCTGGCCCTGACCACCTCCGCTTTAGCTAGCGCTCGAGATTGACGGTGGTATTCTCTGCGGGTGGCCATGTGAGGACGTAACATGCGGTTGGTTCGCGATGCGAAATCTGACAGATCGCTTAAGCAGTAACGGGGTCCGCCGTCAAGACACAGGCAAACACAGTTTCTGCAAAGGTGATGGGGACTGTGTGGTCATTCAAGTCTTTGCCGAGCAGGGTTTCTGTTCCTCAAGCACACGGTGTCGAATACTTTCCCTCCAACCCAAGCAACGACACATCAGCCAGCCTGGCCGTGACACACCCCTGACGCCGCCCTCCGCCTCTCAACTTCCTATTACGATCCTTCAGACAGAGTGGAGGTTCGGCATGGAAATTTGCCAAGGCCTTTCTCCCCCAACCAAGTCCGCATGGTTGATCATCCCTGCATCAGCATTGCTTCTTTTCAAATATCGGCCTTTCGAACCATGCATTTTAGAAGCATGTCTCGTTAGCATTTCTGATGATGTGCAGATGAGTACTAAAAGACTCTTTCGTTGAGGAAATATTTGCCCAATACATTGTCACTTTCGTCGCCTTAATAAAGCCGAGGTTTGCAGTTGATTGAAGCTCCTAGGTTTAATGATCTGTATTCCCATTTTAGTGCCGAGTACGGCATAAACAGCTTTAGCCTGTTCAGTACAGGACGATTCCTCCTGCAAGCCAGGTAAGATTCTATCACATATTCTGCCGCTGACTAGCACTGAGGATAAGAAAGCTAGAACATAGCCAGCCGCCTCTACCATTCTCCCAGCCAGTAGTTGATGAGGACAAGGTAGGGTTTCCAGCCTGCGTCAACCACAGCATATTTTCCCCTGCTAGCCTGCTTGGTCATTATTCTTGCTTTCCTCTGGGGTGTGGTGCATTTCAAAACGATCGCGAGAAATATTACTTCATCATATATCAAGTTCCAGTGGTAAAGGACGTACAACTATATCAACCTCAGCGCATCTGGAGATATTATCAAAAATTCTACGGCCACGATCAAGTGGAGGTGACACTATGCATGTGTACTTCCCTGTTTCGTCCGCGAGGTTATTGCAAGTTGCCTTGTTGCACCAAGAATACCCTTCGAGCCGACGGCGCTCTGCCTCGTGGCGGACGGAGACATGCCGCGTAGGCGTCGGTTTTGACGCTGGCAGCGCACTGAGTCAAACGCCATGGCTGACTATTGTCTTGCCCGACCTTGGCCTTACACAAGCCACGTTAGCCACTCCTCTGTTCACCAATTACCCAGCTCCATCATTTCTTGACGCCGGCAAATGTCTCCGCACGATCCGAAGAGTATGCTAGGCGTGAATTCTATGTCGTAACAACCCTTCGCTGCAAGTAATTGCTTTGAATGAGTTGAGCATTTCTCAAGTTGTAGAGACAAGTGACGATCAAATCGTTGGGCTTGGTTATCGACAGTATCTGCGTCTTCGTAACTGACGTACCATGATGATTCCGAGCACTCAATGGTCATGTAATCTACACAATCATAAGCCAACATACGGTACTTGCACTTGCATAAGCCAGATCACAACCCCTCAAGTTTTTTGTGGTTAGAGTATTGAGCCCGCCTCGAATCTTACGTACACATAATATGTGTTGCACTTCTAAATTAAGGTGCTGGCATCTCATAGTCTTCTGGTTCAGTTGGTCCTGGAGCTTGCTGTTCAAAAGCGACTGTGGCCATCTCGACGACAAATGGATGTCATAAACGCTATTTTATCAATGTTCAAGTCACCTACCCAAGCGAGCTCGGGTTGTTATGAAGGTCGGTGCGAGATGAGGTGGACCTAGGCGCCCAGGTATTTGTGGCTTCGACGATTGTTGACCCTCGTGAAATGGAGCGAAACCAAGCGACTTGCTCTAAAACAACATTTCGTGTAGAGGATTGAGGGCGACTCACTGAAGTCGATGTCATTTGCCGTTGTACTACCAGCATCTTACGATCCTCGACGGATTTACCGAAGCAGCTGTGGCAACGTCTATCTTGGGATACATGTCTCAGCCAGCACTGGCAGTTCTTTCACAAGACACTGGTACTATATGTGCAACGTTCGACTGCAACGGCGTCTTAGCGATGGTATCTTTTGCACTACAGCACATGTGACGCTGAAATGACGCCTCTTGGAAACCCTTCTGTGAGGTTGCCAAGTTCGCCCTAGGATAGCTTGTCTCGTCCAAGAGTTTTGGGGTGTGGATCGCGAATTTGGTACCTGGTCATGGTCAGTTGTAATGACTAGCGGAGTCGCAGAGCAGGGCGAGCGGAGCCTCCGGTGGGGCCGCAAAGGGAAGTGGGAGATGCGTAGCCAAGCCCGAGAAAAGGTGTCGTCAGCAGCCGTTGCACAAGGGGGAAAAGAAAAAAAAAGTCGTTTGATGATGATGCGCTCGTGCTGCTTCACACCGTTTCAATGCACTCATGCGCCGGAGTCGAGGCAGCACAACATGCCATTGCCATACGCACCGGCAATTGCGCAGCTCAATGGTCCATGCACCCTTTTTATAGATCGAGTCCCAATGTTAACAGACGAGGACGAGTGCTACGGAGATAAACTATGGGACGCAACACCTTGTTCATTACTAGAGCCATAAACCTAACCCACAACCACTCCGCCACCCGCGGGCACAGAGCAAGTACCTTATCTCACCCCGTCCTCTGTTGCGATCGCGCGGATGAAGGGTCCATGTTGCCTCATGATATTTCACCATGAGAGATCTAGCCAAGCATTACTCTTGGTCTGAAATTTAAGAGCGGCACTCAAGCAACGCCTCATTGTTCACTGGCCGAATGCGCTGTGAAATCTCCTGTCCTGTATTCCCGAAAACAGGTATTGTCTTGCCTTGCTTACCCATCCCCACGGGCCCCTGGTTTCGGGCCATCCTACAGGCCAAGTCAAAAGACGCCCATGTAATCGTTTGATTACCCCTGACGAGTACAGGTACCGCTGCTGCGCGAAGCCCTGCAGAGCCCTTCCTTGACTTGCTACCATTTTTACCCGTCTTCTCAGGAGTCGCGTCGATTGCAGGCTGCCTGTCGTCGATCCTCCTAAAGTGGCCGTCGCCGTTGGTTGCGCAAGTTCAAGTCACTCTACATGTCTCCTTTTTCCTATCTGTACCTAAGACAGTACTACCTACCTTAGGTAAGGACCAACAGCAGATACCGTACCTACCTCGCGGTATCCATTACGCTACTGGGCACTTTCCATCCCCTCCCGCGCATTCTCTCACCTAGATTGGAGACTTCATTCCTTGGCGCATCCATTTGCTTTTTCCCCTTCACCCTTTTCTTATCCTACAATCATTTTTCTATCCGTCACCTAATTTCCCCTCGTTTCCTTCATTTCGCGCCATTCTTCGCCTCTTGCCTGCGGACTGCAAATCGAATCCGAGACATATTCGGCTGCAGTTTTCCCTCATTCCGCAAGATGGAGGCCTTCTCGAACAACCTCAACGCCGGCCTCAAGAGCAAGGTCTTGAGGCGCCTTGGCTACCCGCTCCTTGCCCTCGCCCTCTCCGCCGCCTTCATCATCGCCCTCGTCAAGTTCGGCCCCGTCGATCGCCTGCCGCAGCTGCCCAGCCTCGATGGCATCGGCTTGGGCAATTCTGAGCCCGCAATCACGACACCGCCCGACGAGATCCCGCCGCCTCCGAAGCACACCGAGAAGCGCCCATACAACCTCTGCAGCCTCGATCCCGACGAGAAGGAGGCCCATGTGCTCAAGCAGATCAAGGCCAAGTACTACAACCTCATGGAGGACAAGTTCACGTATGTTTCATCCCCCGCCACCGACTCGTTTCATGTCCTGCTTCCTCCGCTAACCCTATCGCCACCTGCGCAGCATTGCCATGCAAACCTACAAGCGCCCGGAAGAGCTCAACAGGACTCTCTACGAGCTTACTTCTGAGCATATCCCTTCGCTGCACGAAATCGTCGTCGTCTGGAACGATCTCGAGGAGGCTCCTCCCCCAGACTTCAAGCGTAACGACGTCCCCATTCGATACAAGGTTTCGGCCCGCAACAGTCTCAACAGCCGCCTGCACCCCGACCCGTCCTACAAGACACAGGCCATTCTCCTGACCGACGATGACGTTTATTACAAGCCTCAGGATCTTGAGTTCGTCTTCCAGGCCTGGCGCGAGTTTGGCCATGAGCGTCTTGCCGGCGCTCTTGCCCGCTGTTCCACTATCGACCATGAGAAGGGCGACTCTTGGAAGTACGGCTTCTGCTCGCGCAAGGAAGGCGAGGACAACTACTCCATGGTCTTGACCAACCTTGCATTCTCCCATATTGCCTTCATGGACTACTACTCCTCCGAAAACCCCGTCTCCACCAAGCTCCGCGCGTACGTTGACGAGCACTTTAACTGCGAGGATATCGCCATGAACTTCGTCCACTCTTACCTCACGCGAACTGGACCCCTGCTTGTCACTGGCAACGAGAAGTACGTCAACTACGAGCCTAAGGAAGGCATCAGCCGGAAGCCCGGTCATTTGGCCGCTCGCAGCCAGTGCTTGAACGACTTTGCTGAATTTTACGGTTGCATGCCTCTCATGAACACCACAACCCACGCGAGCCGTGGCGTTGTACCCCTATAATTACTACATCTCTATCAGGATGCGACTACACGGTTCGATGTCAGCAGGGTTTGCTGTTGATCATCGCCAATGACATTACTAGGAAAAATATAACCACATTTTAATCGCTTTTTGGTGGGGAGTTTTTCAAATCTTCTGCCGACGAGACAGTTTACGACTGTCACTACTGTCCCTAGCCCGAGACGGGGTCTTCCTTCTGTTTAAGCATCAGCTTGGTGGGCGAAGATGTTGAGTGGGGAATGTCACGAGGCCATTGGGGAATTATCATTAGCGCGACGGCATCAAAATAGGTCTTGCAAAAGCATTTGATCTTTGCACCCTTTTTCGCTGTCTATCATGCGAGCGGCGCCTGTTATGTTTATTTCATTCTTTTGATTTGTACAAGACTCTGTAACACGAGCTGGGGTTTTCTCTTTTGGTTTATTCGCCTGTACCTAACCGAGCTTTCCGACTACACATAGATTTACGAAACGAGGAGCAATGGGTATTCAGTATATACTTGAGCCTTCCACATTGAAAAAAAAAAAAAAAGAATTTTTCTTGTGCAATACAACTGTTCGGGTTGTCGATGACTTGGCCAATCCGGTGGCAAGTGATGGGTGAAGAAAATGGTTGCCTGGTGGCGTAGACACTGAGCCTCTCGGTATTCGCACATGCCCTTGGTCTTTCGGTGTGTTCCAAAGACGTCCAGGTAAACGCGACAGTCGAATTTGGTTTTGGCGATAATTCAAGGTTTAATCAAAGAGAAAATGTCTTTGTTATAAGCTATCAATATACAATGCAATGTCCCATCCTGCGCCTAAATGGCTCCCCTAAAGCCCCAGAGATATCGAGGGGTTGAAGAGCAGAGACCCAGATACACAATGCAACACAAAATCTTGTTTGTTTTGGCAGATCGAGGTCTGCGTTCATCACGGTCCACATCCATTTATCCACATCCAGACATGACGTACAAGAGCCACCCTCACTCTATCGTGCAACAGCACTTCTAACCTTACAGCTCCAGAGTAGGGGTCTGGCCCTTGACGCGTCCAATGACTTGCTGGGGGGCGTACTTGGGGATAACTTCATCATCGTGAAGCATCTCGAACTCCTCGGTAGCGTCACGGCCCATGAAGTTCATGATAGCCTGGGGACCACCGGGGTGCTCGTCCAGCCAGTTGGAGAGGTCCATGACAACACCCTTGACGACGACCCACAGGTCGTCCTTCGTGTTGTGCTTGGCAACCTCCTCCATAGTGAACTCCTTCTCGGGGATCTGGAACTGCTTAGGGTCATTGGGCTTGGAGGCCTTGGCGCCATCGGGACCGGGAGAGGGTCCAGTAGCGGCGGTGGTAGCCGCAGGGCCGGCGCTGACACCGGAGCCTGAGCCGCCGTTGGCCCACTCGATGGTCAGCTTGCCAGGAGCCGAGGGGTCGAGGTGCAGAGAGATCTGACCCAGACGCTGGGCAGCGCTGCCAGTGCCCTGAAGAGCCTGCTGGAAGAGGTAGTTGCTAGCAGTGTCACCAGCGACACGGCCGTATACGACGCAGCCCAGCAGCGACGAGCCACCAAGACGATTAGCACCGTGGACACCACCAGCCAGCTCACCGCAGGCAAAGAGACCATCGAAGGGCTTCTGCTCCTTGTTCAGAACCTGAGCCTTGTCGTTGATCTCGATACCACCCATGGTGAAGTGGAGAACAGGCTCCATCAGGGCGACATGGTAGTCGTCGTTGATATCGAAGGGCAGATTGTGGAAGAACTTCTTGCCCCAAGGGTCCTTCTCCTTGCCGTCGGCAATGGCGTTGTAGGTCTTGAAGGTGCCCTGGAGGTGGTTGGGATCGCAGCCGATCTCCTTAGCCAGCTCCTGGCCGGTCATCTTCTTCATGAGACCGCGGCCCGAGTAGTGGCGAGTGTGGAAGTCAAGGACATTTGAGGCCTTGGAGTTCAGGATGAGACGGATGGGGAACTTGCCCTTGTCCTTCTCCTTCCACATCATGCCAGAGACGTAGTCACGGTGGCCAAGCTCGTCGCAGAAGCGGTCGCCGTCAGCGTTGAGCAGAAGACCGCCCTCACCACGCAGGGCCTCAGCAGCCAGGAACTTCCACTTGGAGCCGGGGTCCTTGGGGTCAACCAGACCGGTAGGGTGGACCTGGACCTTGTCCATGTCGATACCGTTGCCGCCGATGGCCATGACCATCTTCTGGCCGTCACCAGTGGCGTGGGTACCGTTGGTGGTAGCAAGACCAAACGTATCTGGGCGGTGCTGCTTGAGCAGAGAGGTCTCGCCAAAGTCGGCGGCGTAACCACCGGTGGCGAGGATAACGGGGCCGTCAAGGCTGGCGCTCTCACCGTTGTACTCGTACGTAACACCAGTGATGCTGTTGCCATCCTTGTTCAGGCCAGTGACACGGGCCTTCTTGATAATCTGGACGCGCTCGGGCTCGTTCTCGGCGAGCTCCTCGAGGCGCTGCATAAGGGCGTAGGTGATGGCCATACCAGGGAACTTGGCGTCGTGGCCTCGGTGAGTTCGGGGCTGAGAGTGACCACTAATCAATTGTGAGCATTCACCACTATGTAGCTGGGCATGACAGTTGTGAGCTTACCCAAGACGCGAGACGAGCGTCAAGTCCAGGTTGAAGACATCCTGCAGCCACTCGACGGCGGCAGCGGACTTGTAGGTAAGGACCTTGATGAGATCGGGGCGGGCCTTGTCACGGGCAGACTTCAGGGTATCCTCGTAGAACTGCTTGACGCTGTCACCAATGTTGAGGTCGACCTGGGTGCGCGTCAAGGCACCGTTGATGCCGGAGGTGGCCTTTGTGGAGTTGCCTCCGAAGAAGCCTGGATCCAATGGTCAGTGTGAAGCTCATTCACGGACTCGGGCCGCGAAAGATTCAGGATTCGACTCACCCTGCTTGTCGAGAACGACAACGTTGCCACCGGCGAGGTAGATGGTGTGAGCGGCGCTCAGGCCAGACACTGCAATTGTTGTTAATTCGACGCTCCATGAAGAGACACTCCGCAAAGCAACCTAGGCGCAGTGCGAGCGCAATGGATGGGTCAAGGACTTACGGCCACCACCCACGACAATTACTCTGGGAGCCATTGTTGGGATGTTGTGCGGTATGTGGTGAAAAAGGTCGCGCGCAAAAGAGGAAAGAGGTATGAAAAAAGAAGGATGCGCTGGACGAGGAGAGGGAAAAGAGGGAAGGGGGGGAAGAGATGGCGAGGTTGGATGTTTGGAGGAAGGGAAATGGAGGAAGGAAGTCCGAGTAAGTCTCGCGGTGGGAAGGAAGTTTAAAGCAAGCTGGGAGGTGGGAAGAGCGAAGGGGAAGGAGCGATTACGCCGAGGACGTGCAAGGGCGCCTGGGATCTAAGCGTTGCCGGCGTAGGCTTTGAGCCGAGGCAGTACTTGGGGAGGCCACTAGCTCGGTTTTAGAGGAAGGGGCGGGCGGCGACGGCGGGGAGCAACCTGTGACCCTGTGTGGGGAGCGTGGGAGTTGCTACCGAACTCTGGCGTTACAGGCGGGCCACGGAGCGCAGAGACAAATGTAAGCCGTGGGGACCGCCTACGCCCCCCCTTCCCCCCCTTCGTTGCCACGCCAAAACAGAAAGACGGCCGCGAGGGACATGAATCAAACCCCCATTTCGAAGCAGCTCCAGACAGGCCGTGCGGTGCATTTCACATGTAATTTTTTAGGCTTTCACTGTAGGGGGAGAGACCCTGAATCGTCCGTTGGATCATAGATTCGCGGCCCGCCCAGCAGTGACGATCCAAGCTCCCCCCCCGTTCAACGGTTGGGCAAACTGTAGAGCCCAACTCATCGAACCAGTTCTGCTTAATTTACCTACGACCAAGAGGATCCAAGGACCTCTCGTCTCGCACGCTCCCCCCAATTCCTTGAGCCCAGACAATACCAAGTCGTGCTTTTGTCCTCCGAGGCCATAGGCTCGCGCTGAATTATACCGGAGGAGCGAGGCTAGAGACCTGCCCTGCCCCAGAAAAAAAAAAACACCTTGGTGCTACCAGTTTTAATTCGAACAACGACATGAATTCATCAAGATTCAAAGTTGATGAAAAAGAAGTTTGGTAGATTTGGACCTGGGTGCAACTGCAAAATGTCCACTTTCCCCAGACGCTCATTTTCCCCCCGTGTTATGCCCTCTTTTGTCCTTGCCGTCGGCACGTGGTTGGAGCGCTCGCCTGGGGAAATCTGACATGTGAATTTGGGGTAACTTGGGCCACCCCGTGACCAGCTCATTGCCCCGGTCATCAACGTCACTCGTGGTCTCGACTCCTGGCGCCGAGTGTCCTGGAAAAGAGATTGCATTGCTCAAGTAACACCTGCGAAGCATCAGTCATAGTTCGCAAGTCAATTTTGCGTCCCCAAACCGGCTGCAAAAGTAAGGCAATGGCAGATTGTTCAGCAGACGGTATTTGGCCACGAACTCCGAATCCGAATGGGGCCAGCTCCAGCGAGCCGGAGTTTACTTAGGTGAGCCGAAATACGTGGGTCCTCATTGGTCAACCTGTTCCGCCCCCGCCATCCCAACATGTGAATTGCTTGAAGTCGGTGACAGGGGGAGAAAAATACGCACCGTAAAAGGTGCACGGCATGGTAAATCAAGCTCGCTTTCCCCTCTGAAACATGGTGAGAAACCTAGTGAGATCATACGAAGGAGTCTAGCGAGTCTAGTCGTATCACCAACTGACCACAGCAACTCCGACATGGGGAAACATGGAAGGAAAAAAATACAACAGGCACTGAATTTACCGTCACTTTAACTCCAAAGTTTGCGGAGGTACCTCACTGCACTGCAAAAGCAGGCTGGAGCCTCTCTGCGTGATGTGGGTCTCCCCAGGTTTCTCCAGGCTTCAGTCGCCTTGGACAAGTTGCTCGCCGGCCTTCCGTTCATATTCAGCAACGGAGAGAAAGCCGATGGGCTTCCAGATCCCACTCCCCAAGCTTGACGATGCGAAGCTTACTTCGGTGCAGAATGCGATATACGGAGAGCTCTCCACATGACTTTTGGGCACATATCGTCCGATGAACATTCGACAACGTGGTAATTCACTACCCAACATGCTCATGCCCAGTTTTCGTCTGTCTCGGTCTGCGCAAGCCCTCACTGTGACCGCCAAGCCACGTCGTAATCATGTTTACCCCCGTCACATCTGCAGACGAGGCCTTCGCAGAATGAAGTATCATAGTTGTTCCTAATCTTGTTTGCACATGAGCATTGTTGGCTGCTGGCATCGGCCCTGACCAGGTCCCGTGACCAACTATGAGTGCACGAGTGCAGTACGTACCTTACCTCAGCCATGACGTCTTGCGGCTGTCGTCCAACCACAACCCCTCAACCGTTCCCTGCGAGACGGATGAACCGCCGCATTGCATCAACCTTGTCTCTCCCATCGACAACCTAGGTCCATTAGTGTATCATTCCTCGCTTTACGAGACTATGCATTTCTCCCAGCAAATCGCAAACTTGCTTTTCATCCTCCCCTTCTCGACAACGACTGCTCAACCCCTCGCAGACCAGGTCCCTCTTGCACCCCCAGGCCCGCATACGCGCCTCCGTCCTCCCATCGGCCAGCTACCAGTCATCATGTCGCCCGGCGGTGGCGGCGACGACAGTGCCCCCAAGATTCAAACTCAGCCCGCCGTCGCCCTCGCCGACGTCCTTGGGCCGAATCGCGCCCTTACGACCTTCTCATCCCTCTCCCGCCATCACGTCGCCACGAATGCTCTCCTTGACGACCGCGCCTGTGATCCGCCCCTCACCGTCTTAGCCCCCCTCAACTCTGCATTCGATGCGCTGCCCCGGAAGCCTTGGGAGCATCCCGCTGGAAGTAATGTTGATTCTTTTGCTGGCCCCGATGGAAAAGATCGCGCCGACAGCAACCTGGCCCGGCTCGTTGACGCACATATCGTGGGTCAAAGCCCTTGGGATCAAGGTGACAAGGCCAAGACTTTAGGAGGCAGGGAACTGTGGTGGGAGGAGCGAAACGGCAAGATGTTGATCATGCCGGATGAGGTTGAGGTCGAGCGAGTGGCTAGCCGCGTCGCCAATGGCGAGCTCGTAAGTGTCTATGCCCTTTTTCCCTCCCTCAACAGATTGCTAATTACAATTGCAGTGGATAATCCGAGGGGTGCTGAACTATCAATGATACGGCATTCGAAATGTAAGCTTTTGGTGGATATTTATGATTTAATGACGACGAAATTGGCAGTCTGTTGCGCAGTCTACCTTACATGAGATTTGGCAGGTTTTTTTTGGTCTTCTTTATACAACTGGGAGCTGGCCTCAAGAATCATTTACGAAGCATGCAATAAGAGGATAGGAACAATAAGACTCAAAATTACTAAATCCCAAGAGAATAATGTCTCTGGAACCTGCAGCTAATGAAGATTACCAGGTTCCTTGAACGCCATCAAATATAAAAAGAAATGATCAAAAGCCCACCGGCCATACCAAGGAAAATTAAAAGCCAAAGTCAACACCGTTATATGGCTCGCGCGCATATGGTCCAACTGACACATATCGACAAAAAAGGATACCTCCATGCCATCACGCATACAACCGTAACTCTACATTCCCAATGCTCGCATCCAGACAAGATTCATATGTTGTAGTGAAGTAAAAAAGCCGTAAAAGTGACTTCCGCCCGATGAGCAGAAGTGATGAAGAATTGAAGGTGTAGTAGAATAAGGAGTAAAATTCTATGCAGACAAGGAAAATCGCAAAGTCCCAAACGCCATCATGATGATCGGAAGCTGAAAAGTAGATCTTTCAGCGAGAAGAACGAGATGAAGTTTCATAAGACATAGAAAACTCCAAGCCGTAGCTGCAAGCAGATCGACATAGTTCATAACCGCAAAGGCTCGATTGATAATAATAATCAGGTGCGGTGTGCCAGGTATAATATTTTGGATTAGGCGATCAAGTCTTTCAAGACTAGAAGACAGGTGACAAACAAGGCGAGATGGTATCTTGATAATCAAGAAATGGAAGAGGGTATCAGATGCAGACGACTTTTCAAATGTGGGAAGGGGAAAACCAGACTCGACGTGAGCATTCCGCTGTCAACCGCAGCTAGAGTCATTCTGTTTTGACCCTCTTGACTTCGCTGGAAGTTTCGTGGCTGTCGCTCTCTCCGCTCGCACCGTACTCGGGGCTTTTCCGCTTTGTCGCGCCAGCTGCTTGGCTATTGTGGCTGCCGCTACTGCTGTTGACATTGTTCGAAGTTGGCGCCAAGGTATTTGAGCTGGGCGCAGTGCCGTTGCTCGTCGCATGGCTAACCTCTTCCCTGAGGAAACTCGGGCCAGACCCAACAATTGGCGTAGCAAAGTTCAGGGGGCTGGGTAGTGTGTTACTGTCACTACCGCGGAAATTCCAATCCTGATAGAAGCTGCTTGGACTGGGAAGGAACTCTGTGTTGAGGAAGCGCGAGGGCAAAGCGGATGCCGGCGTGTCAATGTTCATGCTCTGCTGCGGTACGGGCCGAGCGAACGGGTTCGGAGGCCCAGTCGCTCCAGCGGACAGGAGAGCAGACGCAGATGGAGACGGCGGTGGAAGAACCATGGCAGAATTACGTCGGGGCGCCTGGGCAGCTGGCTCAGCCTGAGCACGAGGTGAAGTGGTGGAGTCGCCGGCAGCGCTGCCAGCTTCCGAACCGCCATCGGGGATCTGAACCGTCAGTCGAGGCCCGCGTGGCCGCGCAGAGCCTGCTTTCAGACTGTTCGATCGCGAGGGAGGCGTAAATGCGTCGGAGGCGGACGACTCTGACACGGTGCGGGGCTTGCTCATTGAAGTTTGTGTGTTGGAGCGCTGAGATCGTGGCGGTGAAGATGTAGGGCCATTGCGGTTGACAGATGCCACATCGACCGAGTGTGCACGATTTGCCATGGCATTAGCTGCCACTTCCGCTCTGTTAATCACGGGCTCCTCAAAAGAGGCCAAATGCTGAGACAGAATGGACCGGTTCTCTTCAATGGGAGTGAAAATGCTGTGAGATTTGCGCTGAGGCAGCTTCTTGATTGCCATGTCCGTATTGAGGAGAGAAGGCTGAGGAGGCCGGTCGCCTTCCCTCTTGGGTTCCATTGGGGGAGGAGGCGGAGGGTCTTGCAGGCGACGCTCGGGCTGTGGAGGAGGCGAAATATGTGGAATGTTGTGGTGGGGAGGCAGCGGGTGATGGCTCGGTTGCGGTGGAGACGGCTCAGTTCGGGTGATGGGGATGGTCTGCGAGGGAGGCTGCGAGCTGTACACCGGAGGCGGCGGCGGAGGACGGCGATCTTCCATATACGGCTGCGGTTGCGGATGTGGGTGCGGATGCGGGTGTGGTTGCGGCGGGCCTTGCGGTTGTCCTTGCGCTGGTGGCTGAGGTTGAGGGTGCGGCTGAGGGGGCGGCTGGTACGGGTAATGGGCGTTCGGCTGGGACATCATAGGAGGCGGCTGCGAGGTCGGCGGGTTGTAGATGGGCGGCGTCGGCATGTAAGTGATGCCTGGATGCGGAGCTTGGGGGCCAACGGGCTGGGGAACCATGCTGGGGCCGATGCGGCGCAGGTCGTTCCTCGAGCTGGGTCGGGATCCAATGGGCTGCGGCGTGTGGGCACGCTGAACATGATGGCCTGGGTGGGGCTGGAAGGGAACACCGTTGGGAATGGGAGGAGAAGCTGAGGGAGTATGATGGCGAATGTGGGCAAATGGCTGTTGGAAATGCGGAGGCATCATATGGGGGTCCAGTCCGTCTTGTCCACGAGGCGGGGTGCCATCGCCATCTTCCTCATCCTCTTCGTCGTTGCCGCCGTTGAAGTCAGAAGGTCCTTTGTGCTCGTTGGGAACGCCGTGCTGTGATAGCAATTCGCAGTTAGCATATGGCTCGCCACGAAAAAGGGTAGGGCGACAAATCCGCGGCTTGCCTGCGCGCGCTGGCGCTGAGGATGACTCACGTATTGGTATCTTGTGATGAGGTCGCGCATATCGGAGGAGGAATATTCATAGAGCTTCTTGTTGGCGCCGAAGATGATGACAGCAACGTCGGCGGAGCACAGCACAGATAGCTCGTGGGCTTTCTTAAAGAGTCCGAACTTGCGCTTCAGGAACGTGCTAGAGAAGGGTCAGCAACAGATGCGAAGCGAAGGCATGCGATAAAGGCGAAGCTTACACCGAGCGATTGCGGTCATCTTTGATCGCCTTGATCTCGATCTTCCGGCGACCCATGTTGAAGTCGTTTGCGCTGAAACAATACGCGACGGTTGATGTAGAACACCACGCGCGGGGCGTTCGGCCGGTGTGATTCGGAGGGCGTCGATGAAGCCGGCCAGTCGAGTCGACAGAACGACGAAGCGAGGCGGGGGGCGGTAATGCGCCACCTCACTCAAGTCGCGTCACCTCGTCAAGAGGTTCGATGATCACGGTAGGGAGGAGAGTAGGACGCGACGAGATTCTATGTCTCAGATGCAGAAGGAAAAGGAAGCCCCGAGACCCGAAAGAGAGGAAGGTGGGTATGACGAGGGCGAGAAATGAGAAATGACAAGTAAGAAGAAAGGAAAGGTGATGGAGACGGTAGTGGAAAAAAGAAAGAAACGCAAGGGAAACAAGCGAGACGATAGTGGAGGAGTTGGTTTGAAAGGGAAACGAGGATCCCAAACGGATGGAAGAGGGGGGAACACGGATGCTTAAGAGCAGTTGCTAGGGCTGGGCTCGATGCGGTTGAAACAAGACGGGGAAGAGGGCAACAACGATGACGGAGACGCAGGCGGCCGGGGGGGGCGTTTGTCGAGGACAGGATGAAGATGGGTGGCAGCGAAGGTCTGCGAATGCAGATATGCGGTCAGGTGTGTCGTGAAGCGACTAGAAGCGCATGCAAAAGCGAAAAACTGCACGAGGTGTGTGGGCGCGCGACGATGTGTTTGGTGCGCGGAGCGAGAGAAGCGCCCAGGGGTGTGCGTGTTGGGCGTGTGTGGTCCGGTAGTTCCTGGTAGGGCGAGTGTGGCAGCGTGGGCACACGCAAGGGGAAAAAGAAACGATGTCGTGCGCAAAGCAAAGAAGGGCAGGGCAAAGAGGCTCAAAGGCAGAGTAAAAGGTGGTGATGCTGCTGCTGCTGCTGCTGGGTAGTGACGGTGTGGTGTCTGTGTTGCAGGACCATGGGGCTGAATCTGGCGTTGGATGGTTCTAATAATAGACGGATCGTGTTCACTTGGTACGGAAAGAGGGGGGAGAAAGGGGAGGGAAAAAAAGATGGGAAGTGGGAAAGAAGGGGGGGGAAGGCAAAGAAGCGAGAGAGAAAGAAGGTCCCCACGCAAGCACCCACTTCTGTGGGCTTGTTTCTTTTTTCCTTCTCAATCCGCGTGGGAAAGAGCGGAGCCGAGCCGATGTGCGAGCCAATCACGAAGCCAGTCAACGGTGGCAGCAGAGGGAAAAAAAGCGGAGAGCCTGTTCGGCCTGCATGTGCTAGCAGGCCCAAGGACAGGCAAGACAGGTGCAGGCCCAGGTACCGGTACCTCCCGCCACGGGCTGCGCTGGCTGGGGCCTCGATGTAACCAGGCGGTCCAGCAGCCTAGCAGACAACAACGACGAAAACGGAACTGCAATATGCAGTTCGCGGGGACTTGGCGGGCGGCCTTTTCCTGTCCTCCCCCCAGCGAACCCTTTTGCGCTCCCTCACTGGCCTAACCCGGCGTATGGTACTTTTTCTTTGCTGCATCACGCCGCTAAAAGGGTGAAAGAGCACGCGGAAACTCCACTCCCAAGGCAGCAGAGGGCGCAGCACCTGCATGTAGAGGTACATGTTGCATGCGAACCCTCAAGAGGCAGGTTGTCAAAGAAAAGCCAAAGTAGATGAAAGAAAGAAGAAAGGGTCGAACAGCGAGAGGGTCCAGCGTAAAATTCATACATGATTATTACAGTATTATTTTTTTCTTTTGTCCGATATGATGAAAGAGTAATTCCGGTGGCGGGGCCCTGCGCGAACTGTACCACAGTGCCTTTGGTATGGTATAACACGCATGTTTCTGTATAGATGGTTTGGAGCAGCTCTACGGGTGGTAGGCGGTTCGATAAACCTTCGTCTCTTACACCAATACAGCATAACACAAACCCAAAGCCGAACATGCGTTGCTTACAACTTCCCCAAATGCAGCAAACAATCCGTTGGCGACCGGCGACTTGGTTCTCCTCCAAAGGGTGCGCAAGGATGTTCGGACAAAGATGACAATGCAAGAGGTCATCACAGTGGGATGCCCCCCCCAAACTCTCTCTCTGATAGGCCATCCGCTCGACAACCGTCTCACGCCGACCTTTCCGTCCCCTTCTGGCTGCACGTGTGTAGCATCGCTTCCACATCTTACCATGTCTGATGTCTGCAACAGAATCTAGGAACCAACACGCGGCGACCTGGCAGACACACTCTTTCTCGCCTGCTGCGCCTCCCCGTCTCATCCCATCCCATACCCATCTTGCGCATCGAAACCAGGCCGCTGGCCACACAAGGTCCCGTCGCATGGCCGCCGGCGGCTCCTACACCGGCCAGGGGGAGGGGCAGGGAAAGAAACAACGCCGCCAAATCATATTGTCAGAAAATTAGTTTATTCTTTCTCTCACGCTACGCTGCGCTGCAAGCTCCGCCCACTTGGCCTCACCATTTCCAAGACATCTCACGCCCTGTTTGACATCTCCACCTCCACGTCGCCCGGCGCACCTAACGCAAGGTACCCGACGCGAGTGAGAGCAGAATCGCATTCACAGCCCCCTTTGGCTCGCCAACTCCCGTTACCCGCCCGCACCGGGCAGGAGCATGCAGATTGAAGATGAGGTGAGCGTTTTCCCGTCAGTCATTTACTTTCTCGCTGCCGGCCATTCACCTCCCACGGCCGGCCGCACGCCAAGGCCGCATGAGCTTTTGTTTCTTCCCCCCCCCCCCCCCCCCCCGGGGTC